>JAFFST010053554.1:92323-119276 GCA_022414735.1 Noturus placidus
CTATCTAATGTGTAGCAGAGAGTTGACTCTAAGCTTACAGTCGCATTATCGAGGTCTATCGGATCGGACGGTGATCCAAATCTAATTGACGTTTGTGAGAGAAAATTTATGAAGCTCGTTGCAGTAGCTGGTGTGAAGGTACGTTTTACACGGTAGCAAAGTGAGGTGGAAATATAATGATCAATATGAATTGTAGACGAGATAAGATAATGATCTGAGACAATTTCAGACTGGGGACGAATTTGAGGATTTTCTATATTTGGTCCATATGTTAGTATGAGGTCAAGAGTGTGACCACCATTATGGGTCGGTCCAATTATGTTCTGCTTAACCCCTACTGAATCTAAGATAGACACAACCGCGATTGAGTGTCTCCGGTTTCTAGACTTTGGTCACACTCTAAGGGTGTCTCCTTAGCGCAAAACGGTGATGACAGACACCTCCCTCATGGGTGGGAGCACGGTCTTTGACAGCTGTCCAGCTCACAGTCTCTGGAGCGGCCCTCATCTAGAGCAGCATATAAAATGCCTAGAAATGTGAAGCTCTCAATTGAGAGGTCAACATATGTTTACAGACAACACAGCAGTGGTCTCATATATTGACAACCAGCGAGGATTATGTCTGCACCCCCAGTTCAGGCAGGCACAAATAATTATTCTCTGTGCAGAGGGAAAGTTTTGTCAGTGAGTGCAATGTACATTCTGGCAACTGGAATGTGTGGGCAGACATCCTGTTGAGGGATGGGCTGAGGCCCAGTGATTGGTGGCTCCATCCACAAGTGGTGGAGTCCATATGGCGGAGGTTTGGCCAAGCAGGAGTGGATGTGTTCGCCACACACTACCCGTTGTGGTTCGCCCTCTCTTCTCCCTCACTAGGGCTGGACGTCATGGTGCACATGTGGCTGAGATCACATCTGTACGCTTTTCCCCGATTGCTCTGGTCCCACAAGTTCCAGTGAGAGTTCGCCAAGACAGTCTATATTTGCTGCTAGTAGCACCTTATTGGCCAGCTCGAATATGGTTCTCAGAGATAATATCCCTGCTAGCTGGCACTCCTTGGGAGATTCCAATCCGCAGGTATCCACTATGTTGAACCCTAGAGCCCCATCCATGAGGGAAATTGTATGCGCTGAAGTGGCGGCTTTTTGTCTTGTGGTGTGAGGAACACCAGCTAGACCCAGTGAACTGCACAATAGCTACAGTCCTGGAGTTCTTACAAGGACGTTTCTCAGTGGGGTGGCCTCCTTCTATAATAAGGGCTTACGTGGCCACCATTTCGGCCAGCCACGCCCCTGTTGATGGAGCCTTAGTGGTGCACCATCCTATAACCTCAAGGTTTATGCATGGTGTCACATGGCTGAGGTCCAACTGCAGGTCACACATACCTTCCTGGGATCTTCTGTGGTCCTGGAAGGTCTGTCAGGTGCCCCATTTGAACCAGCCTCTGAGAAGCTTCTGACTCTAAAGGTAGCTGTTCTGCTGGCCCTCTCAAGCATCTAGTAGAACTACAAACTCTCTCAGTTGCCTTTGTGATGCAGCATTCTGTCATACTGCATATTAATTGTACATCCTTGATGGTTTGATGGTATCCTAACGTGTCATGGTGAGCTTATTTGAAGGTGGTTTAATTGTACTAGATAGCACTAAAGGCCTAGTTGTAAAATACATGGCCCACCACTGCTTTTCAGACACACAACACAGATTTCATTATGAAGTTCACACCTAACAGCAAACTGACAATACATGGTTACTACAGCAATTTATTACAGGCAACCTTAAGGTCAACTGAAAGGTGTCTACATCAATATTTCAGCACGTCATCATAGCAGATAGCAATAATGAGACGTGCCTAAGACAAAGAGGAAAGCTCATTCTCAGCTGAAAACCTCTACAAACTCAACTCAAAAGTTTTTCATCCACAAAGCCTTTCAATGCTGACTAGCTGCCAAGTGGAAGAGCAGTAAATAAATAAATAATCATCATAAAAAAGCACACACAACATAAATTATTAACATTAGGCTGAGAAGCGATGTCGAAGATGTTCGCATCATCCTTTTTCGCCGTTTTCCCTAGAGTTCTTTTTAAGTGTGGCAGTAGAAGTTGTTTCACATCCCCCTTTTTTCACACCCATTTCTCTTTTAGTTCTGTAATTGTGCTATTTTTTCTGCTATTCTTTATCATCTGTCAATCTGATTTCTCCTACAAGAAAAGAGGGAAAGCAAATGGAACTTTCCATCTCTGTTTCAATGTTACTGTCAATACAATTGCAAACAGCATGTATTAGTTTGGTTTCATCTGTTCAAGGTAATGCAGTAATTCACTGCTGTATTGTGGATGTGTGCGTGACATAACCTATACTGTATCACATATCCATGGCAAGATTATTCAAGGCTCTGATAGAAGCACAAGAGAGATGGTTAACATTGATCCGCTTCAGTTCAGACTGTGTTGTATTTTTTCTTCTATATGTGACTGAGGGTGTGTGTGCTCATCTGTTATTACAGAGAAACCTCTAGTATTTCTTGAATAAGCAAAATGACATACAAACCTGATGATTTTGTAAGCTACACATATATGAGAAACTTTTTACACCAGTGCACTAACATTTATGTTAGGCATTAGTTAGAAGAAAAATCCGGTCTCATGAAAAATTTTAACAATTTGAAAAAAAGAAACATGGTGTGGTTGGATTTTTTACCTTTCTTATGATTGAAAATGTAGGAAAATGTACAAATGCCAAGACCACCATTACACCCTAACTACAGTAAAGCTTTTTATCATTTCTTGAGTCTTACAAAATATTATGAAGATAAAGTTTTCACAGATTGAAAATCAACCATAAAGCGAAATTTTAAGACAATTTGTGAGTTAATTACTTATTAGATTCATTAACCTAATCTAACTAATTAACCTAATCTTAACCTAAACAAAAGATGCGGTATACTTTATATTGTTGTCACATAATGTAAGAGGAGACAGCTGCAGGTAAGGCAGTTTAATAAAAGTCCAGGCAAATAATCCAAATCAAAAAACAGTACTCAAAAACAGGCACAGGCTAAGTTCTACAAACAGGATATCAGAGGTTAAGCAAATACAAAAACAGTATAAGGGTCAAAACCAGCAAAGATCAGACACCATGTAAGGTCGGTAACAACAGAGACAAAAGGCAACTGATCGCATACTTCACAGAGCTCTGGTGGTAGAAAGTCTCTATATAAAGGGTGTGTGTGTGTGTGTGTGTGTGTGTGTGTGTGTGTGTGTGTGTGTGTGTGTGTGTGTGTACAAGAGATCAGGTGTGCACAATCTGAAGTCCTGTGACTGATGTGCAGGCCCGGACAGGGCATCGGTTGCACCAATGTGATTCACGGTGACCTGAAAACTGATTTGGCCCACTGCCTTGCTGTTTGTTTATTTGTTTAATATTTTGTATTATTGCATGTCCTATGTACTCAAGTGAGCCTTTCCGACTTCAGTATTTGATAATAAATGGATAATATATCATGAACCTGTTAGTTTTGACTTGCAATGCTACCACTCTCCTCAGCTCCGGCGAATTTGGAACAGTGTCATCACTGCACAAAGCGAGGATGGAGATTAAGCAGGTGAAAAGGGCAAACAAAAAAGAAAGCACTCTAAAAAAAGAAAGCCCTGTAACAAAATTATTGACCAGTTCAGGGCTTCAAGTGCAGGTCAGTCTCATCTGCAAATACTGTAGCTTTGTGTTCGCTAATTTAGCTAAACAATTATTAATGTGCAGGTTGATTCGTTTAATTCAATAAGTTCAAAGGATCAGGCAGAAATCAAGGTTTATAGGCAGGCAAGGGTCAATCGACCAGGCAAACAGTCCAAGCTAGGCAAGGCAAAGAGACAAGGTAGTAAATTAGAACAAGGTCAAAACCAGGATAAACAAACACGGTAACAAGGCTTTGTAACAACAGAGACAGAAGGCAACTGAGTGTATACTTCGCAAAGAGTGAACACACAGAAAGTCTTTTGAACCTGTAGTTGTGATTGTGCTGTGAATTGGATGAAGGTGTGCATGACTAGAATGAAGGTGAGTGTTCTGGGAATTGCTGTCCACGTCAGCCATGTTTGTAGGCCGCAGTGCACGATGGGAAATTTAGTCAATTTCAAATATGACAATTAACCACAGTTTCACTACTAGCAAACGTTAGCACTATTACTATTGTCACTCAAAATATGCTAAAGGACAGCATTATCTATTGTATAATTATAATACTAAGTAATTTACTGGACACATATCCAAATTTATTATTTTAAATTACACAAATTATGTTGAAATTACACATACAGCTAGGGCAAGCAACAACAACCACAACAACAAACAATTTTCCAAGCTATGAAAGATAGCTTATAAATGGTAAAAGCTCATAAAAGGTAATATCATGTTCACTATTAAGATTTTTCTAAATAGATTTTGTCATGATGTATTACAAACAGATATTTAGGCAGTTTAGAAAATTATGTCTTCCCATATGTGAGGTTGAAAAAATATTTTTTTCCTCCTATTTTTCACAATAAGGTGGAGAGAGTCAACCTGGCACTAGCTCTGGTGCAGTGGTAACATTTCAGGGTCAACCTGAGATGACAGGTAGAGGTAAATTAAGAGAAATGAAATATGCTTTAATATATTTGTATAAAATATAGTATGGTTAAACTTAAGGTATTTTAAGTATTTTGAAGTCTAAAAAAACATTGCCCTAATGTGATACATTAATTTTAACTAAAAGAAATTTAGATTCTGTGCTCACAAATTACAGTGAGGTTTTAATTTTACAACTAAGTTTTCATTTTGTGAATTATGTGAGTTGATCTGACAATTGTGTATACACAGTGAGCTCATAGTTATTGTATCATGTGGCATAACAGCATATTTTCTTTAATAGAGTACTGAATGGGTGACATTTTTTGTAGGCCAGCCCAGAAGTTAGCATCACCCTGGTTCCCTCAACAAAAAGCCAATAGGATTTTTCCATTGGCTTTTAGATTACTGCAGAAAACAAGATCTGTGACCAACTAAAGTTTATGAATCTTACATGTTTTTTTTTTTTTTTCAGCAAGATAATCTTCACGAATGAACACAGACTTTTGAATTTTGAAGCTTAAATACAATTGCCAGAATTAAAAAGCTAAAGTTATATAGACTTTGTCACGATTTTCCCTTGTGCTAGTGCTGGATGTGATGGTGCCAATGCCTTAAAAGATTGAGGCGGAAGCAGGCGCAGACTGGTTTTTAAACATTTAATGAAAAGATAAACAAATGAAGATACCACCATGAAAAGATAAACAAATAAAGATACTACAACAAAAATACAAAGACACTTTAATATGGAACTAGAACTAGAAACGGGGAAACATGGAAACAAGAAACAAAACACAGAGTAATGGCGAATGTGAGTCCAAACAACGAAAGACAAAGACTACGTGAAAACAAAGACTATATATATACCCGTGTGCTCATTAAGCCAAAACGTGGAACAGCTGCAGGAAAACATGTCACTATAGTGAGCAGTGGCTGACAGGAAATGAAGTCTACAGACATGCTTGGATGGAGACATACAACAACGAAACAAAAGCCACGTGTGGAGAACTGTCACTGATTTCTGCTTTATGCAAAGTACAGGTGCAGTGCCTACGGATTGCCACCAGGGGGAGCCAGGACCAATGACGATGCAGTGCCTGCGCACGGCCACCAGGGGGGGCAACCGTGACACAGGAGCACACAAGGTCGAGGCATTTCCATTTTATGACGGAATACATTGCCATAACATGGATGCAGAAGAATTTTCAAGAAGCCCTGTATAAAAGGGAAAAGCTGAGGTGGAAGAAGGAGGGGAAATTCTCCATAATTCAAGCCAACCAGGAATGGCTTACATGATGTACAATATCTCACAAAAATGAGTATACCCCTCACATTTTTGTAAATATTTAAATATAACTTTTCATGTGACAACACTGAAGAAATGACACTTTGCTACAATGTAAAGTAGATAGATAGATAGATAGATAGATAGATAGATAGATAGATAGATAGATAGATAGATAGATAGATACTTTATTGATCCCCCAGGGGGAAATTCGAGGTCCCAGTAGCTCAAGGCATCACACACACACACACACACACACACACACACACACACACACACACACACACACACAATACAACACACAATACAGCAAGATTTAAAAAGACAGACTGGGAAATTGAGGTAGGGGTTGTGCATGTGGGCTAATATAGTCCATAGACAGTGTAGACAGTGTAAACAGTAAAAAACAGTCACACAGTAGGGGTTGTGCATGTGGGCTAATATAGTCCATAGACAGTGTAGACAGTGCAAACAGTAAAAAACAGTCTCACAGTCGGCCAGTACACAATATTGCAGACATGTATGAGATGGTTAACATACATCGTTATTACATTGATACAGGAGGTCAATGGTGCAAACGTGTAGGAGATGGTCAATGGTGTATGATGATGATAATGTAGGAAAAGGTGGAGAGGCAGATAGACTATGCAGAGAAGTCTATCTCACCTCTTCCTTTAAGTGAGGCATTGAAGAGTTTTATGGCCCTAGGGACAAAAGACTTTCTCAGCCTGTCAGTTGTGCATGGCAGTGAGCGAAGCCTCCAACTGGTCAAGCTCATTCGCTTAATGTAATAAAGTAGTGAGTGTAAAGCTTGTATAACAGTGTAAATTTGCTGTAGCCTCAAAATAACTCAACACACAGCCATTATTGTCAAAACTGCTGGCAAGAATAGTGAATACACCCCCTGGGTGAAAAGGTCCATATTGAGCCAAACATTCAAAGGTCCATATTGGGCCCAGTACATCACCTTCACCCTCAGCTTCTTTAGCAATGCAGTGGTTGTTTTGGAGGTGTGTTTGGGGTTGTTATCATGCTGGAATTCTGATCATGCTCTACTTCAGTATGGTATGTTGGCATTCATGGTTCCCTCAATGAACTGTAGCTCCCCAGTTCCGGCAGCACTCATGCAGCGCCAGACCATGACACTCCCACCACCATGCTTGACAGTAGCCAAGACACACTTGTCTTTGTACTCCTCACCTGGTTGCTGCCACACAAGCTTGACACCATCTGAATCAAATAAGTTTATCTTAGTCTCATTAGACCACAGGACATGGATTCAGTAATCCATGTCTTTAGTCTGCTTGTCTTCAGCAAACTGTTTGCGGGCTTTCTTGTGCATCATTTTTAGAAGAGGCTTCCTTCTGGGATGACAGCCATGCAGACCAATTTGATGCAGTATGTGGCGTATGGTCTAAGCACTGACAGGCTGACCCCCCACCCCTTCAACCTCTGCAGCAATGCTCGACCATAGCGAGGCCTGTTCTGAGTGGAACCTGTCCTGTTAAACCGCTGTATGGTCTTGACCACCATGCTGCTGCTCGGTGTCAGGGTCTTGGCAATCTTCTTATAGCCTAGGCCATCTTTATGTAGAGCAACAATTCTTTTTTTCAGATCCTCAGAGAGTTCTTTGCCATGAGGTGCCATGTTGAACTTCCAGTGACCAATATGAGGGAGTGTGAGAGTGATGACACCAAATTGAACACACCTGCTCCCCATTCAAACCTGGGACCTTGTAACATTAACAGGTCACATGACACCAGGGAGGGAAAATGGCTAATTGGGCCCAATTTGGACATTTTCACTTAGGGGTGTACTCACTTTTGTTGCTAGCGGTTTAAACATTAATGGCTGTGTGTTGAGTTATTTTGAGGGGACAGCAAATTTTCACTGTTACACAAGCTGTACACTCACTACTTTACATTGTAGCAAAGTGTAGTTTCTTCAGTGTTGTCACATGAAAAGATATCATCAAATATTTACAAAAATGTGAGTGGTGTAATCATTTATGTGAAATACTGTATGCTATCAGGGGCAAGGAGGAGCCTTCCAAAAAGGCTAGAACCATCTCCCACCCTCCCTTGTCTTGGAGGTGTGTTTGGGGTTGTTATCATGCTGGAATACTGATCATGCTCTACTTCAGTATGGTATGTTGGCATTCATGGTTCCCTCAATGAACTGTAGCTCCCCAGTTCCGGCAGCACTCATGCAGCGCCAGACCATGACACTCCCACCACCATGCTTGACAGTAGCCAAGACACACTTGTCTTTGTACTCCTCACCTGGTTGCTGCCACACAAGCTTGACACCATCTGAACCAAATAAGTTTATCTTAGTCTCATCAGACCACAGGACATGGATCCAGTAATCCATGTCCTTAGTCTGCTTGTCTTCAGCAAACTGTTTGCGGGCTTTCTTGTGCATCATTTTTAGAAGAGGCTTCCTTCTGGGATGACAGCCATGCAGACCAATTTGATGCAGTATGTGGCGTATGGTCTAAGCACTGACAGGCTGACCCCCCACCCCTTCAACCTCTGCAGCAATGCTCGACCATAGCGAGGCCTGTTCTGAGTGGAACCTGTCCTGTTAAACCGCTGTATGGTCTTGACCACCATGCTGCTGCTCGGTGTCAGGGTCTTGGCAATCTTCTTATAGCCTAGGCCATCTTTATGTAGAGCAACAATTCTTTTTTTCAGATCCTCAGAGAGTTCTTTGCCATGAGGTGCCATGTTGAACTTCCAGTGACCAATATGAGGGAGTGTGAGAGTGATGACACCAAATTGAACACACCTGCTCCCCATTCAAACCTGGGACCTTGTAACATTAACAGGTCACATGACACCAGGGAGGGAAAATGGCTAATTGGGCCCAATTTGGACATTTTCACTTAGGGGTGTACTCACTTTTGTTGCTAGCGGTTTAAACATTAATGGCTGTGTGTTGAGTTATTTTGAGGGGACAGCAAATTTTCACTGTTACACAAGCTGTACACTCACTACTTTACATTGTAGCAAAGTGTAGTTTCTTCAGTGTTGTCACATGAAAAGATATAATCAAATATTTACAAAAATGTGAGTGGTGTAATCATTTATGTGAAATATTGTATGCTATCAGGGGCAAGGAGGAGCCTTCCAAAAAGGCTAGAACCATCTCCCACCCTCCCTCCCCCACTGTGGATCTCATCCAGCCTGCCAAGTCCACGGAGAACATTGTTCAGCCTCACTGCTCATCTGAGGACACTGCTCAGCATCCCTGTTCAGCTGAGCACACTGCTCAGTCTCCCTGTTCGGCTGAAGACGTTGCTCTGCCTTCTGGTGTGGCCAAGAGCTCCTCTTTTTTCCCCTGCTCTGTCTCAGACGTTACTACACCAGGCTCCGCTTCTGGTATCGCTCCGCCTTCCTACTCCACTGAGGATGTCATGCCACCTTCCTGCTTGGTTGAGGACATCGCACTGCTATCATGCTCAGCTGAAGACGTCACTCTACCTTCCTGCTCTACTGAGAATGTCACTCTGCCATCCTGCTTTGCTGAGGATGTCGCTCTGCCATCCTCCTCGACTAAGGAAGTCTCTCTGTCATACTGCCCTTTGCTTTGCGCCGTATATCGGTCCTCATTCCGGCTCCATGGAGGACATCACCTTGCAGAGAATCTTACTCCCCCACTGGACTTATGGAGAACTTCACTCCTCCCTCTGGCCTTGTGGAGATCTTCGCTCCCCCCTCAGACCACGAGGTGAGCATCACTCCCCCCTCTAGCTTCATGAGGAACATAGCTTCCCCCTTGGGCTCTGCCAATGTTGCTTCCCCCTTGGGCTCTGCCTTGAGCTACATTACTCCTGCTGGCTGCACAGTAACCATCGCAACACATTCAAGCCAGGCTGGCGATATCACGTCATCTCTTTGCGGTGCAGATGAGACCGCCCCCCACCTGAACCTCAGACAGCATGCCAAGTTACTGTCTAAGGTTGAAGAGATGGCCTCTCAAACCATGGTCGATCAGCCAACCAAGTTCTGTTCACTCCTGAGTCTGCTGACATGGCCAGCCAAGTCTGCTCATGCCAGAGGCTGATGACACGACCAGCCAAGTTCTGATCATGCCAGAAGCTGCTGACATGGCCAACCTAATTCTGCCATCTTGTTCTGCTGAGGACGTTTCTCTGCCTTCCTGTTCTGCTGAGAACGTCGCTCTGCCTTCCTGTTCCACCGAAGCTAACGATCCAGCTCCCCAAGCCCGGGTGCTGCCTAGGGACACCGGTGAACCTGCTCCAGCCTAATGCCTGTTCCACAGCTTGAGGAGCCTGCTATCTGTGGTATATGTGGTATATATCTGTGCTGACTATGCTATATGCCTGCCTCGGGACCTGATGGGCTGTGAAGACATTTGACCAGAGGGCCAGGACCACCAGGGGAGGGAGTGATTTCTATCTGGTGCTCTGGGAGTAGGGAGTAGTGATTTCCCCTTGCACTAGTGCTGGAGCATATAGCCAGCTACGAAGCTCGAAGCGAGAGCGTGTGCTTCTAGGTTTTTCAGTGACATTGACTTTGTTTACTGTTAACACATGTGTTTTGTTATGATTTCTGTCCAGTTTCTGTCCTTGTATTGTCACTGGTTGTTTTCCTTATGTGTCAGCATTGTTCTCAGCTGTACTGTGTTTCACCCCTGATGATGTTTGTGATTTAAACTCCTCATGTATCTATGCACTTTGCATAGTGTTGAGTGTATTCACTATACCAAGCCAGGGATTTGTTCTCGTGTCTAGTTTTGATCTTGTTTTCCAGTTTCTGGTTTTGTGCTTTGCCTTGCCTGTTTCACGCCCATTTGCTGATCGCCTGACCCTTTGCCTGTTCTCACCACGCCTGTGTTTCACGATTTGGATTTGTCTAATTAAACTTTTTTCTGCACTTGCAAGATGTTTGAACCCACCATTACATGACACTTTAGCTATAAACTAGAAACAAATTACACCATGGTTGCATAACTTCAACATCACCACCACTAAGTTTCCAACTCTTTAAATCTTTACTTAAAAACATGTTCATAAGGATCCACTGTGCTCTTTTTGTGGTTGAATTGGCCCTCCATCTTTTTTCGGGAATGTGCATTATTTTTGGAGACAATAACAGTGTCACGATTCCCCCTGCTGGCCAGGTGCGGCACTGCACCTTGGCCGGTTCTGGCGCCATCTGGTGGCTGAACTCTGGCAGTGACTATTTCAAGCACCTGGACTATGTGTGTTTCCACCCCAGTGTGCCAGTGGACTCCATGTCCCAGCAGCCATTGCCTATTGATGTCACATGGGTTCACTCTTGGTCACATGTATTCGTGCACCTGCTTCTTGTTGTGTTGATGAGCACTGGTGTGGGTATATATAGTCCTGGTTTTGCACTTAGCGGTTGTCTTTCGTTGTTTAGACTCATGTCTCTGTGTCACGGTGTTTGGTTTGTTTTATGCCTTAGTGTTTACGTTTATTAGCCCTAGTGTTTGTTTCCTGCCATTGAGTTTTGGTAGTCTAGTCATAGTGTCTTTGTTTTGTTGTTTTGATCTGTGTTTCAATAAATGTTAATATTCAAGTCTGCGCCTGCTTCCGTCTCATATACCACAGCGTGACAGAATGAAAGACCTCCTTTCCTGAGCAGCACTGCTGCAGGTCCAAGCTTGTGCCTCGCCCAAGTACTCAGTACTGCGAAGGTGCTCCTTGCGACTCCCCTGCCCCTCAGCCTCACTTGGGTTCTCTCCCGCTCTCTGCTTGTACTCCTTCCCCGGCTTCTCCGCTGGGGCTTTCACCTTTGGGGCTACTTTAGTTGAAGTCACCTCGTCATTCTCCGTGATTTCTGGCAGCTGAACTTGACTCCTGGGCGTGGCCTGACATGGCCCCCTTGGTTGGAGCCGGGATTTCACAGGCGCCGTAGGTTTGGGCGGTCGTACAGTTTGCTTGTTCGTCTTCCCATGATTTAGAGGTTTCATCTGCTCATAGTAGAGATGGAACGGTAGATCGAACTTCTCCTCCACGTGAGCGCCCTTCAGAAGGTACTCAAGGGGGTAATCCAATTCTGGATCTCCAAATTCCTGTAACAACAGGTCCACAAATTTCCGACTGTTCTCCAGTCCTTGTGATTGTGTGGCTGCTAATCCTTGTGCCCAACTGCGGGCTTGGCAAGCCAATTGAGACATCATAAACTCTATCCACTCACCTTCCGAGGGCTTTGTGTCCGGTAAACTGGAAAAATATTCCTGACAATCTCTCAAAAAATATTCAGGGCAGCCGTAGAGGCTGTCATACCAGTCTGGCAGATCCACATAAATTTCCTGGGGGAATCGCATGGAATCCAGAGCAGGGATCTCAGGCGTGGATCTCAGGAGTCTTCGCCCTTTCCTCCTTAGCGCGATATCCATGATGTGTCTGCTGCTTCCAGATACGGCCTTTCGTTCTGTCATGTCCCACGCCCATGAGAACCATGTCGCATCCCACGCCCATGAGCCCCATGTCACGTCCATGTCCATGAGCCCAGTCTCATCCACGAGCCAAGGCAGGTCCATGAGCCAAGGGGCGTCCACGAGTGATGTTATGTCTGAAAGCCCCGTTGCGTCCCTGTCCGAGCCCGAGAGCACAGTTTTGTCCCTGTCCGAGCCCGAGAATCCTGTTTCACACATGCCCGTGCCCGAGATCCCCGTCTCACACGTGCCCACGTCGGAGAGCCTCGTCTCACACGTGCCCACGTCGGAGAGCACCGTTGCGTCCCTGTCCGAGCCCAAATGCCCAATTTTGTCCCTGTCCAAGCCCAAGAATCCCGTTTTACACGTGCCCGTGCCCAAGATCCCCGTCTCACACGTTCCCACGTCGGAGAGCCCCGTCTCGCACGTGCCCATGTCGGAGAGCCCTGTCTTGCACGTGCCCACGTCGGAGAGCCCCGTCTCGCACGTGCCCACGTCGGAGAGCCCTGTCTCACACGTGCCCTCGCCTGAAGGCCCCGTCTCGTACGTGCCCTTGCCTGAAGGCCCTGTCTCGTACATGCCCTCGTCTGAAGGCCCTGTCTCGTCCCTGTCCTCGCCTGGAGGCCATGTCTCATCCCTGTCCTTGCCTGGAGGCCCAGGCACGTCCGCGTCCAGGCCGCAGAGCCCAGGTGAGTCTACGTCCAGGCCGCAGAGCCAAGCTCCGTCCGAGAGTCACGTTTTGTCGGAGAGCCAAGGCACGTCCCATGCCCTTGAGCTCCATGTCATGCATCACTCCCTGGAGCTCCAGCTGGAGGCTAACAGGGCAGATGCCGGTACTACAGGGACCAAGGGGGAGGTCTCAGCCCCTCAAGAAGCAGACGAGTCATCCTGCACCGCTGCATATGCCGCACTGTTCCCTTCTTCGGCGGAAGTGGTGTCCTGCATTACAGAGATGGTGGAGCTCCTGTTGGAGGTAAGTCCATTACCCTCCATTACCATCCTGCGTTCCTGTGCCCTGGCAGGCAGCGTCCTGCATTCCTGTACCACAGCAGGCGGCGTCCTGCGTTCCCGAGCCACAGCAGGCAGCGTCCTGCGTTCCCGAGCCTCTGTGGGAGGCGACCTGCATTCCCGAGCCAAGGCAGGCAGAGTCCTGCGTTCCCGAGCCTCTGTGGGATGTATTCTGCATTCCTGAGTCTCTGTGGGAGGTGTCTTGTGCTCCAGAGCCTCTGTGGGAGGCGTCCTGTGTTCCTGAGCAGCCTGAGGCTGCACCTCGAACTCCATCACAGCCATTGCCTATTGATGTCACATGGGTTCACTCTTGGTCACATGTATTTGTGCACCTGCTTCTTGTTGTGTTGATGAGCACTGGTGTGGGTATATATAGTCCTGGTTTTGCACTTAGCGGTTGTCTTTCGTTGTTTAGACTCATGTCTCTGTGTCACGGTGTTTGGTTTGTTTCATGCCTTAATGTTTACGTTTATTAGCCCTAGTGTTTGTTTCCTGTCATTGAGTTTCGGTAGTCTAGTCATAGTGTCTTTGTTTTATTGTTTTGATCTGTGTTTCAATAAATGTTAATATTCAAGTCTGCGCCTGCTTCCGCCTCATATACCACAGCGTGACAATCTGTTTGTTTAAACATGTATTTCTTCTGGATACTTAAAAAAATGTTTTATTCATAACACTACAATTTGGATAAAAAGAATTCCACAATTGGAATATACAGTATATACAGTGCATCTGGAAAGTATTCACAGCGCTTCACTTTTCCCACATTTTGTTATCTTACAGCCTTATTCCAAAATAAATTAAATTAATTATTTTCCTCAATATTCTACAAACAGTACCCCATAATGACAACATGAAATAAGTTTCGTTGAAATCTTTGCAAATTTATTAAGAATAAAAAACAAAAAAAGAACATCTACATAAGTATTCACATCCTTTGCCATGACACTCAAAATTGAGCTCAGGTGCATCCTGTTTCCACTAATCATCCTTGAGATGTTTCTACAACTCGATTGGAATCCACCTGTAGTAAAAAATTTGGTTGGACATGATTTGGAATGGCATACAACTGTCTATATAAGGTCCCACAGTTAACAATGCATGTCAGAGCACAAACCAAGCCATGAAGTCCAAGGATTCGTCTGTAGACCTCCGACACAAGATTGTATCAAGGCACAGATCTGGGGAAGGGTACAGAAACATTTCTGAAACATTTCATTGAAGGTCCCAATGAGCACAGTGGCCTCCATCATCCATAAATGGAAGAAGTTTGGAACCAGCAGGACTCTTCCTAGAGCGATCAGCCTTAGTCGGGGAGGTGATCAAAAACCTGATGGCCACTCTAACAGAGCTCCACAGAGCTCCAGCATGTCTCTGTGGAGAGAGGAGAACCTTCCAGAAGAACCACCATCTCTGCAGCAATCCAACAATCAGGCCTGAATGGTAGAGTGGCCAGATAGAAGCCACTGCTCCGTAAATGGCACATGACAGCCCGCCTGGAGTTTGCCAAAAGGCACCTGAAAGACTCTCAGACCAAAGATTGAACAAATATTGAACTCTTTGGCATAAATGGCAAGCATCATGTCTGGAGGAAACCAGTTACCACTCATCCCATGGCCAATACCATCCCTACAGTATGATGGTGGCAACATCATACTGTGGGGATGTTTTCCAGTGGCAGGAACTGGGAGACTAGTCAGGATCAAGGGAAAGATGAATGCAGCAATGTACAGAGACATTGATGAAAACCTGCTCCAGAGCGCTCTGGACTTCAGACTGGGGTGAAGGTTCATCTTTCAACAGGACAACGACCCTAAGCTCACAGCCAAGATAACAAAGGAGTGGCTACAGGACAACTCTGTGAATGTCCTTGAGTGTCCCAGCCAGAGACCAGACTGGAACCCGATTGAACATCTCTGGAGAGATCTGAAAATGGCTGTGCACCGACGTTCTTCATCCAACCTGATGGAACTTGAGAGGTCCTGCAAAGAAGAAAGGGAGAAACTACCCAAAAATAGGTGTGCCAAGCTTGTAGCATCAATCTCAAAAAGACTTGAGGCGGTAATTGGTGCCAAAGGTGCTTCAAAAGAAGTATTGAGCAAAGGCTGTGAAGACTTTACATTTACATTTACATTTATTCATTTAGCAGACGCTTTTATCCAAAGCGACGTACAAATGAGAGCACACTCACACACCAATGGTAGCAGAGCTGCCATGCAAGGTGCTAGCTTGCCATTGGGGTCAACTTAGGGTTCAGTGTCTTGCCCAAGGACACTTCGGCATGGGATCACCCGGGCCGGGATTCGAACCATCAACCCCACGATTAGTGGATTAGTGGACAACCCGCTCTACCGGCTGAGCCACAGCCGCCCAGATGCACTGTATATGTTCCCTTTATTTTTTTTTAGCAGTATATATAGAGAGATAGGTAGGTAGGTAGGTAGGTAGGTAGGTAGGTAGGTAGGTAGGTAGGTAGGTAGGTAGGTAGGTAAAATCTACAATTTGGAAAGTTTGAGTTGGAATAGTTTGCAAGTATAAACAAAGTGGGGCTGTAGTAGATGAGTTTTCCTGTTCGGTGTGTTCCCTAACCCTATCCTTAGTAACTGCCTTTTTCAAGACATGTAAAAGCTTTAAAAATCACAAATGGGGTATTACTGATGTATTTTATATAGTAGGATAAAGCATAAAAATATCTTGAGCTTGTGTTAACCACAAAATTTATTTCAGGCATTTAACCAAAAACCTATTCACAAAAATCCATTGACTTTGGGATGATGGAACCAAAAGTGATAAAATGCTTTTTTATTTCCAGGTTTTAGGATTTCCTGCACCACTCTATATTGACCTGTAAAACCAATAATAATCAAACACAAGATTCCACACAAAAGTCTTTATTTTTCTTTCTATCTCATCATAATAAAACACAACTTTCAAATCTGAAAGTAAGAGAAGAAAAAAGACTCCAGGAGAAACATCAGGACATGTCAGCAGCTGAAATGGATTATGTTTCAATATAATAGTCAGGACACTACAAAGAAAAATGAGATTTTGTGTGTGTGTGTGTATATATATATATATATATATATATATATATATATATATATATATATATATGTGTGTGTGTGTGTGTGTGTGTGTGTGTGTGTGTGTGTAAGTGTGTGTGTGCAAAATGCCGACGGTTTTAAATTGCACTCTTTGTTTTTCCATCTGAACAGAGCTGCTCTCATGCCTTATCTCTGCCGCAGTGGACGTGCACCAGGGCTGATGTTCTCATAAAATGAACTGTCGCGGCATCGCTCAAACGTGCACCCTCAAATACACACCTTCACATAAACACTCTAATTTCACACTTACAACTCTGCCTCTTTCTCTCTCTTTTGCCATCAAATTCAGACACATTCCCATTCTGTCACAGACACAGACACAAATATATAATGTGGTGTTTGCACACACCTTGTTGCCTCCGGAGGGGCAATTATCAATGCTCATAGGCTGTCCAAGGTGTCTGCATACACTCATCTCTCCGGCCCTGTCCATCTCTCATCCCCATCATTAGAGGTGAAAATGTCTGACATTGATGATCGAAACAAGAGAGGCCATTGTTCTTCACTCCATTGAGCTTTTACAGCTATAGTGTGGGGGCAGGACATCAAGAGGGGCTGCGAATATCTCAAAAGGTGCCAAAACAGGTTACAACTTAAAACAATTAGTTCTTTAGAGACTTTTAGAAATTTAATGTAATTATATTTATTCATTTGGCTTTTATCCCAAGTGAATCAAGCATCTGTAGCTGAGTAAGGATCCAACTTAGTTCCTGTCATTCCCTGGCTTCGAATACTAGCATTTCCCTAACAACATGATTCAATTTCTCTGAAATTAATTTTACATCAGTATTTTAGTGGTAGAAATAACGTTGGTCATAAACCTTAGCCAAAACATTAGGCTGCTACTGCTGAGTAAGAGGACAAGAAATAGGACAAAACCATCTATTGCTTATCCTACATAGGGTCAAGGGGAGCCTGAAGCCTATCCCAGGGGACTCGGGGAACAAGGCATGTGACACCCTGTATGGGGTACAACACGTCTTTCTATTGAGGAACCAGTGTAGAGTACCCAGAGGAAACCCCTGAAGCATAGAGAGAACATGCAAACTCCACACACAGGGAGGAGGTGGGATTTGAACCCCCAACCCTGGAAGCATGCTAAACACTAAGCCCTTCATTTCAAGTCAGAAAAATATATTGAAGGTGAAAGAAGGTGTCGCATTAAAAAATGATGTAGTGAAATTATTGGACCAAAATCTCCAAATCCGACTGAAGCTACAAATTTCAAATGTCACACTCCATGTTGTGCTGCTTAATCCATGTCCAAGTGCAGGAACATTAGTTTATGCCCACAAAAAATCCTAATCAAGAGAAGAGGGGAAACTATTGTCTTACTCCCAATCAAACTAGGACCCACTATGTTTTGTTGTTGTAAATTTCGGTTTATTTATATATATTTTTTAAAAATTCTGTGGGGGGGGGGGGGTTTGGAAATTTCAACCCCTCTCAATATTTATACCATGACCAACTGAAACATATGTAGAAGTTATTTATTTTGTAACATTATTGGTGTTCCGAATCGATTGTTAGTTTGTTATAATGATGGAAAATACTAATATCCCCACCTCCGTTGCTCGTAATGCCCAACTATTGCCTCACAATACTTGATTAATGCTGTTTGACTGAGAGTCTTTGAAGCTTTGAAGATGAAGAGGACTGCTGCCCCGCAGACTATTTTGCATTGCTGGTAAGAGAGGGACAGTAAAAAATCCTCTGGAGGTAGGATAATATGGTGTAATCTAGCTAACAACACTCCACATATATTGTAGCTAGCAAGGTGCTAACTTGCCATCGGGAGCAACTTGGGGTTCAGTGTCTTGCCCAAGAACATTTCGGCATGTGGAGTCACATAGGCTGAGAATCGAACTGCCAACCCTGCGATTAGTGGACAACCCTTACCACCTGAGCCACAGCCGCCCTGTAGCTAATATTGCTAAGCATAACCATTCACTCTTCAATCCCCCAATATTCAAACCAAATCTACACCCATGCTTAAATTATGCTTATACCTGCATAAAAATATAGCAGCTGGATCTGCTGGATCAATTTTTGTACAGGATTTGTGTAACACATCCACAACATACTTTGATACGCAACATTTGTTCGTCTCCTTGCATCCCATTTACCCGGTAATAACATTTTAATAACTTGAACATAGATCTTTAATGTTTTAAGATTAAGCAGCTTAACAAGTTTTAAATTATTACAATGAAATGTATCCTGCAGTCTGTAAACATACCAAGGCTTGGCTTTTTCAGGACCCCCTGCAGGACAGGCTGAAACACTCAGAGAAGTGAAAGAAAATGGCTGCTGAGAAGGGGGTGAAACTATAGAGACGAATCACAAGGAGAGGTGTCAACAGGCCTATAATGATAGCTGATGTGCCCTGAAAGACATTCTTCTCTTTGGCATTGTCTCTCTTTTTTCATACTCTCTATTTCTTTTCTTTCTGGCCCCTCTCAGTCTAACCTGCATGAGTTGCACTTGAAACGTTAATAAGGGGTAAGCTAAAACAGAGGACAAGATGTGCCATCTGTAAAAAAACACACACACACACACACACACACACACACACACACACACACACACACACACACACACACACACACACACACTTCAACCTCTATTTCAGTAGCCAAGCTACTCTTCCCTCCAAACTTTGTCTTTACCCTTACATTTTTTAAAAGGTGGATAGCAAAAAGGGATGGAGAGACAGAGAGGGAGAGAGTTCCTTCTGCTAGTCGCCAAGGTGCTCTCTAGTCCATTGTGTGGTGTGCTGTCAGGTTAAATTAGGGAGTACAGGCTCCGTGAGTGTAAAAAAATCAATACTTGATGGAAGATTGCTCCCCGGAAAATCTGTTTTGATACCAGGTTTAATTCTTGACCAAAGGCTCTGGTAAAATGACATGCCATTACGGCCAAAAATGAACACATTCTGCAGTGGAAATTGGATGGAAATGTGTCAGGTGATTGGCCCTGGCTACTTGTTTTTTTGCTCTTCCCACTGAGAGGCAGTGTATGATGGGGGGAAGAGTGTGCCACTGGAGTGAAGCAAAAGCCTCAGAGCCTCTAGAATCTCCACCTCAGCCCTCCTGAGTACTCTCCATGCTATTGTTGTCCGGTTTGTGCAAATGCACTATAGCTTGGCCAGAATGCATTTGTCCGTCGTCTGTGTCTCCTGTGTGCTCCCTTGAAGCGTGCGATGAAGAATAGCCTATCCTAAAACAAAGCAGGGACCTCTTTTGTTTGTCTCCAAGGTGCAGTGGAAAGAAAGGGGAGATGCAATATTGATAAGAGAAGTAATGTTGTTTTTTTTTTTTTATTATCAGACAATCCTGAGAAAGTTCCATCAGTTGTGTGCATCAACTAAAAAAACAAGTCTGCATATTAGAATTTTTTTTTGTTCTGATAGATGTAATAGATCGACATTATTCTTAAACAACACAAATGACTAAGATCAATATACTTCAGGTGTCCTGTTAATAGTAACTCTTTACATTAAAGATTACATATTAGTAATTTATAGTGCTTATAATAATTGATCTATTAATTAATAATTCACTGACACTTCATTAAGCATTACTCTTACGTAATACCAGACCCAGACTGGCCATCGTTAGCACCAGGAGGATTCACAGTGGCCTGACAACTGATTTGGCCCACTGCCCTGCTGTTTTTTAAAAACATTTTTTTAAATTGATTTATTATGTGTCCTATGTACTCAAGTGATCCATTCCGACTTTTGATAATAAATCGATAACAAATCATGAGTCTGTTAGTTTTGACTTGCAACTCTACCACTCTCCTCAGTTCCGGTGAACGGTTTGGAACAGAGTCATCACTGCACAGAGCGAGGATGGAGAGTAAGCGGCCAGGTGGAGCAGAGAGGGAAAGGGCATACAAAAAAAATGCCCTCTAAAAAGAAGCAACAAAAATGTAACAACATTACCGACCAGTTCAGGGCTTCAAGTGCAGGTCAGTCTCATCTGCAAATACTGTAGCTTTGTGTTCGCTAACTTAGCTAAACTATTATTAATCACGGTTTCACTACTAGCAAACGTTAGCACTATTACTATTACTTTCGTCACTCAAAATATGCTAAAGGACAGTATTATCTAAATGGTAAATAGGGCACTTATATAGCGCTTTTATCCAAAGAGCTTTACACCGTGTCTTATTCACCCATTCACACACACACACTCACACACACCAATGGTAGCCGAGCTGCCATGCAAGGCGCTAACTTGCCATCGGGGGCAACCTGGGGTGTCTTGCCCAAGGACACTTCGGCACGTGAAGTCATCCAGGCTGGGAATCGAATCGCCAGCCCTACGATTAGTGAACAACCCGCTCTACCGACTGAGCCACAGCCGCCCTGTGATATCTATTATATAGTTATAATACTAAGTAATTTAACAGAAAAATATCCAAATGTATTATTTTAAATATTGAAATTATAAATACAGCTAGGCAAACAACAACAAAAAACACTTTTACAAGCTATGGGTCATAAAAAGGGTGCACGTGGTTAGCATGTTTGACACACACCTCCAGAGTCGGAGTTTCGATTCCCACAGTGGCCCAGTGTGTGCGGAGTTTGCATGTTCTCCTCGTGCTGTGGGGGTTTCCTCCGGGTATACCGGTATCCTCCCCAGTCCAAATACATGCATGGTAGGCTGATTGGCATGTCCAAAGTGTCAGTAGTGTATGAATGGGTGTGTGAATGTGCATGTGATTGTGCCCTGTGATGGACTGGCACCCTGTCCAGTGTGTAACCCGCCTTGTGCCCGATGCCTCCTGGGATAGGCTCCAGGTTTCCCCATGACCCTGAAGTGAACGATAAGTGGTATAGAAGATGGATATATGGATGGAGTCATAAAAGGTAATATATTCAATATTAGGAAATATCTAAATAGATTTTGTCATGATCTATTACAAACAAATATTTAGGCAGTTTAGAAAATTATCTCTTCCCATATGTGAGGTTGAAAAAAGAAACCTTTTTTCCTCCTATTTTTCACAATAAGGTGGAGAGAGTCAACCTGGCACTAGCTCTGGTGCAGTGGTCACATTTCAGGGTCAACCTGAGATGACAGGTAGAGGTAAATTAAGAGAAATTAAATATTTTTTAATATATTTGTATGAAAAATAGCATGGTTAAACTTAAGGTATTTTAAGTATTTTTAAGTCATTGCCCTAATGTGATACATTAATTTTAACTAAAGGAAATTTAGATTCTGTGCTCACAAATTACAGTGAGGTTAAACAGTTTTCATTTGGCCTAAGCCTAAGTATTATTATAATGAGTCTCTCGCAGCTCTGAAAATAAGTTGAGAGATTTTAAAAAGGTCTGCTTCTGCATTTCCTGCATCACCTCCTAAGTGGGCTTTTATTTATCCAGTGAGAGCTGGACACTATATTGTACTCCGAGATGAATAATGGCACTGAAATGAGCCAGGTGTTTTGTTTAAAAACTGCACACCTGCAAAATATTTTTCCCATCAGGCCAACGAAGATTAATGAGGCGTATTCATTAATTTCATTACAAAGGTCACCAATCTGTTTGAGTGTCTCCTAATCTACAGGCTGAACCAAAGTGACATTAGATGTCAAACATTAGATGAGCTTGTAAATTAAATGGCCTAAATTAATCATATAACTGACCGACTAATATTAGCATGCTAATCATAACTGAAAGAGTTGCAGTGATTTACGTTACTGTGGGGTTTTTTGTTTGTTTGTTTGTTTGTTTGTTTGTTTGTTTGAATCTCACCATGTCCTCCGAAATTTGCCATGTTGGACAGCAGTCACCTGCTATATGACTTCAATGGGAATTGGGCGCCATCTAGTGGACAAAGTCTTTCAGCACCCTTTATGTTAGTGATATTTTTGAATCTGCCAGTTTCCATTTATTTGGTCCTCCTCTTAATTCTCATGTTGGTCACCTTCTGGGATTTATAGTACTTTCATACTATTGACCTTAGCACTTTAAGCTTTATCCATAAAGAAAAAATGACTGATGAAGATTTTCAAATAATTATTGTATAATTTAAAAATAGCCTGTATACTTTTTTTTTTTTTTTTTTGCAAGAAAGATTGCATCAACTGTCTGGAACTTAGGAAGGGTTTCTGGCCCTCAAATTCTTCTTACCAACTCTGAGATTCCATATACTGGTCTAGTCGGACAGAATTTAAGTTTACATGCCCATCAATATTCTTATATTAATTAGGATTTGGCGATATTCTAATTAGTATTGAGTTATGTAAACACCACAATCTGATTGCATGATTCAGATTAACACAGTATTATGTATTCTGATTCAAACCCCTGGAATATACAGTGCCCTCCACTAATCTTGGCACCCTTGGTAAATACAAGCAAAGAAGGCTGTGAAAAATTGTCTTTATTGTTTAATCTTATGATCATTTGTTCCAGGAATTCACAAAAATACTCTGCTTTCATGGATATCAAACAATTGCAAAAACAACACAGGTTTATCAAAAAAAAAAAAAAAAAATCTTTAAGTATAGGTGCAACAATTATTGGCACCTCTATGGATTCACATGAGAAAAATATATTTGAAGTATATTCCCAAAAAACAAACTCAAACGTTTTCAGTTTACCAGACACTACTAAAACTTCAAATCGGGTTCTATGGTCAGATGAAACCAAAATAGATATTTTTGGTAATAAACACCAGAGGTGGTTTTGGCACACACAGAGAGGTAGCCATATGGAAATGTACCTCATGCCCATGGTTAAATATAATGATAATGAGTCTTTATTGATCACATATACACATGCACAGTGAAATTCTTTTCTTTGCATACCCCAACATGTCAGGAAGCTGCGGTCAGAGCACAGGGTCAGCCATGATACAGCGAACCTGGAGCCACTGGCTGGTGGTGGCTCTAATGTTTTTGGGTTGTTTTTCTACTAGAGGACCTGGACATTTTTTTAGGATAGGATGGCATCATGGACTCTATCAAATATCAACAGATATTAAATGAAAACCTGACTGTCTCTGCCAGAAAGCTTAAAATGGGACATGGTTGGATCTTCCAGCAGGACAATGATCCAAAACATACATCAAAATCAACACAAAAATGGTTTACTGACCACAAAATCAAGGTCCTCACATGGCCATCCCAGTCTGCTGACTTGAAAACCTGTGGTGTGAACCGAAGTGGACAGAACACCAGTGTGGACCTTGAAATTTGAAGGATCTGGAGAATTTCTGTATGGAGGAAGATTCCTTGCTATGTATTCTCCAACTTTCTCAGGCATTATAGGAGAAGACTCAGAGCTGTTATCTTGGCAAAGGGAGGTAGCACAAAGTATTGACTAAAAGGGTATTAAAATAATTTTTGTGCAATAATAATAATAATAATAATAATAATAATAATAATAATAATAATTGTTGCACACCTATATTTAACAGAGATATAAGCCTGTGTTTTGTTTACAATTGTTTGATATCTATGAGAGCAGAGTATTTTTTTAACAAAAGACAAAAGGTTAAACAATAAAGACAATTTTCACAGACTTCTTTGGTCATATTTATCAAGGGAAATTACTCTGTAAAAATACTCTGGCAAGAGTTACTAATACAGCACCAAAATAACTGGCAGGCCAATGAGCAAACTAAGTGAGTTGTACATAATAAGATGTGTTGAAAAAACAGTGTATTCTAAAAGATACTACCTAGCCCATGTTTGCCCAGTTTGTTTTACTGCCTTCCTGAAGATGCTATATAATGCATCTTTTTTTATATGATTTTTACCTACTGTGATTGGATATATTATTATTATTATTATTATTATTAATAATAATAATAATAATAATAATAATAATAATAATAATAATAATAATAATAATAATAATAATAATAATAAGGTTAAATGATTTGTTTTTATTTCTCTCAGCAAAAGGAGAACACTTGTGGTTGTTTTAATACTGGCAATAATTTCCATATCTTTTTTTTTTTCATGTAATGTTGTTGGTTTTAATAGTTGTGCTATATTGTATGTATTTTTTATATTGTTGGTATGGTCAAAGAAAAATTTCAACCTTGGTTGACAATAAAGTTGTATCGTATTGTATTCTATTATAAATGTGTTGCATGTAAACACATTATTCACTGAAAGTAGGTATATGCACATGCTCAGTCCACAAGGAATTGTGGGTGCTTATCTGTAGGCCAGGTATTTATTTAGGAATGGAAAAACAGGCATACTTACAACAACAGGAATACATGAATATTCTGATGCCTGTACACATATAAACATCATATTTGGAATATGGCTGCAACCCAGATATAGACCTTAAAAGGAATTTAATGTGCATGTAAACATAGTCCTAGTTGTTATGCTCCGATACATCAATCACCAAGGCAGCACACGGTCAGAAGGCACCATCTACTTTGCACAAAAGTATCTTAGGTGGATTCACCTGATTAGTATCTCAGGTGGATTCACCCATGGTTGGCCTCAGTGAGAGAAACTCACTTGTTGGGCTGCCACATTACTGCAGCAGACACACAGTCAAGATGTATACCCAGGAGAGTGGCGTCTGTATCCAAGAAGTGGCGTGTTTGACAAGATACAGTTGAACCTCTTTGCTGATGCCAAATGAACTCATTGGACCCCATTTATCAATCTTTTAGCAAATTTCTGCATAAACGTTTATGTAAGAAAAACTGAACAAAATATTTCTTGCGGATTTAGAAAAGTTTCAGGAACTCTGATTTTCTTTGTTCTCTCATGTATATGTTGAGCACCCTTAAAACCCAAAGCCCATTCCCAACACAGCTCATGTCCATTTAGTATCAAGCACACAGAAGGCTTGAACATGAAATGACTACAATATGGTGAAAGAAAAGGCTAAATGGAAGTGGAAGTTATTTCTACACCAATAAAAATATCAAACAGTGTAATAGGTAAAATTTAATTTAAGTGAGGTAAAAAAAGTAAATACTTTGACATCAAAAATGGAGGAGACCAAAGTTCTACACTGTGCCCAGGTGATCATGGACACCAAGCACATCACACAGGGAAATTGTTATTAAGTTATTAAGTGTCTCGACCAATGTGCTGGAACGAAGTGTTGCGCAGAATTAAATGAAGATGGCCTGACAAATGGAACCATTTTACCATAATTTGTGAGGTTGTGTTGGCTTGCTGGCCTAATTTTTCATATTCCTTAACTAGTGCCAATAATATAAAACAGCTCTGTTTTTACCATTAATGGTGTCTTGTTGGGGTTTTATGAAATAATCACAGCCGTTGTAAAGGAAGGAAAGCACCTTCTTACACCATGGTCCACCTGGCATGGCCTGATGCTGACCCTGTAAGGAAGGCAGGACATTTTCAAAAAGACAGAAATAGATGGCACATAAGGAGAAATACAGGACAGACAAGCAGAGTGACTGATCTGAGTGAAAGGGTGCAACGGTACAAGTACAAGTATTGGAGAGAGGTGCAGTGTAGGTGCAGAGCTAGAAGGCAGAGACTTGTAGAGATGACACCACCACATCATCCCACAATCAACCAGCCACGGGACATCATGTAGAATTAAATAAAGAAATATGGGCAGAAATCACCAATCACTAGTTCACATTCCCAGGGTGTGAGGGAGCAGGTTTGGTGTAGAATAGGGGTTGGGTATGCTTCCTGAAGGGGTAGCATAATGACCATGGATGTATAGGCTCTCCAGCCCTTGACTAATAGGTTGGACCTTTTAGCGGACTGATTAGTGGGCTTACCTATGCTTTGGGCGAGCTGAGTTCAATTCCAAGTTACCTCTGAATTTGCTACAATATGATGTCCATCATAAAAAAATGTTTTGAAAGCCATTTTATTTTCTAGACCAGTAATGCATGAGCAAAACAATGGGTGGTCAACTCTGTCACCATCAATGTCAACTCTGTTTTTTTAAGGTTTTGCATTAAAAAAAATGATCCTTAGATTAGTTTAATTCTTAACAAATTTATCAGAAGCTGTGACATAACTAAAATCCTTACTATGTATAATTTCAAAGCATTTAATTAATATTTAAAGCTATGTTTAGAGTTTTCAGTTGGTATATGTGTTGATATCTTTACTCTAAAACAAAAAAAGTCTTTATACTTATAGTTGAATTAATTGACAAAAGTTCTATTAGGTTTTAAATTCTATTTCATTTGTTGACCCCTATTTGACCTAATTTGTCTGTAGCAGTTTTTAATTTAGTATGTTCTATGAGAATAAGAAAATTTTAATGGAAATTTTTTTTTTTAGTTTTCTTTCTATACATGAAATGTATTCGCAATTCTGGAATGGTGTGTGTGTGTGTGTGTGTGTGTGTGTGTGTGTGTGTGTGTGGAATGTGTGCTATTATATTATTGTGTAATGCTTGTAATGTAATATGTAATTGCTTGAATTTTCTCATTTGTCATTTTGGATAAAAGTGTCAAAAAGACAAATTCTGACTAACTTACAGTTACATTTATATAACGCTTTTCTAAACACTCAAAGTGCTTTACAT
>JAFFST010053555.1:8160-21825 GCA_022414735.1 Noturus placidus
ATAACCCTTTCCAGACTGATAGATCTCAATTACTTTCTTTCTCAATTGTTCCTGAATTTCTATGGGTCTCGGCATGATGTGTAGCTTTTAAGGATCTTCTGGTGGACCTTACTGTGTCAAGCAGCTCCTATATTCTGTATATTCTTAGCAAAGATAAGTCTGTATCACTCCTTCTTTAGTGATACTGTAAATAAGCCTTGGTTTGAACGAATACAATTTTGTCATTGTTATTAATTATGGTAAATTGACTCAGGACTATAAAATTAGCCTTAGTAAATGACCCTTTAAGCATTACCAAAACATCTTAAAATAGACTTCAGTCTGGGCAGAAGTTGGAGGTGGCAGTTATCCAAATAGAGGAATGAGGTGTGATAGGAAAAATAACTGATGTATGCAAGAGGGTGTTGGTGGAAGATGTTAGGAGAAGAGTTAGCCAAAGGAAACAAATTACTTTTAATTGGCAGATTGGAGACTGGTGCATGGGCATGAATGATGTTGTGACCGGAAATTCATGGACACAGACAGTGCAAGCTTCAAGACGTTCAAAGGATCAAGCGAGCTGCAACAATATGCATTACCGATTGTCTTCCGTTTTAATGAATAATTGTGATAAAAGGCATTTTTTTTGGGGGGGGGTAAAGAAATATTTAGCAAATCTTTAATGAAAAGGAACTTATCTGTAGCCTTTAGACCAAATAAGAATTAAAATGGATGGAATTCAGAAAGGGCTTTTGTTAGAAAAGGTTCTTGGAAATGTGTCACAGTTTAAAGGTCAGGAATATTAGAGGGGATCTGTGCAATGTCCTCGACATATTTTGCATGAGGATAGTTATTATCTGCCATTTATAATTAATTCAGATACAGTATGAAAGAATTAGCATACCCAAAAGCAATCCATTTTACATGGCCTTCATAATAACCATTTCACTTCAAGGGCAGAAGGAGCCAAAAGTACTTATTATGGTTTCTATGCACACATCATTGTTGCCACATTCGAGCCTGATGTTTGGGCGTTTAATGCATTTGTATTTGCATATTTAATCTGGTCAGTACAAAAAAAAAATGAAGAAATTGGCTGTTTTAATTTTATGAGGGGTAAGGGATTCGGATATTATACATGGACATTAAAGGGGTGACCTTGTTGAGGTATTAATAAGATGACCCAGCTGAGGATATATAGTACATACACCAGAAGACCAAAAGAATGTGGACACCTGACCATAACACCCATACAGTATCTCACAAAAGTGAGTACACACCTTACATTTGTGATCTCTTTTCATGTGACAGCACTGAAGAAATGACACTTTGCTGCAATGTAAAGTAGTGAGTGTACAGCTTGTGTAACTGTGTAAATTTACTGTCCCCTCAAAATAACTCAACACACAGACATTAATGTCTAAACCACTGGAAACAAAAGTGAGTACACCCCTAAGTGAAAATGTCCAAATTGCCATTTGCTGTATGGCCATTGCCTGTCTGTTCTGTTTTTTAACTAAAGGCTGTTACAGTATTTCCTGTTGTAGATTTGCGGTGCTGTTTGACCTATATGGGTTTGAGCAATTTACTTTGTCATGTTTTCCAGTTTATATCATCTCAAGATCTTATCAGTCAAATGAACACAAAACTGTAGAATTGTGGCTTTCCAGTGTATCCACATGTACATAATATTATTTTAAAAACTTGTTAATCAGACTAAAAATACAGCTTTACACTTTCTGAGAAGCCACTTTCAACCACTTTAAGCCACCTGAGAAATCTACCCCTTCAGTCACCTTAAAGGGGTCACACTTTATTTTGCTGTACTGTATCAGATTGTACATGAACCTCAAAAAAGTCCTCAAAACAAGTATTGCGTTTTCATGCTTGGTGTGCATAAACATCAAGGTTATGCGTGTAAGAAGAAGGGAACAAGACGTTGCATGAGCTTCACACTGTGGCCCGTTGTCTTCCCCCGCATTTACAGGTGCCGTTTTATGGTCACGTGTGAAATTCCATATCACATGACCACAGCAAGCCATAAATTGGCGTGATTTTACACGAATTTCAGAAACCGGTCACACACAGAGGTGTTCTCACAGCATAACACTCACGCAGTGTTGAGTTCCCTTTGAATAGGAACTTGAGCTCTTCCTATTTAATTGCCTTTAAAGTTGATGTGTAAAACAGGTTTTCATTAAAATTTGTACTGGAAGTATGTGGGTTGGAGAAGGAGGATCATTTTGGAGGGCGCAAGAGGATTCAAAAGGATAGCAATCACATTTTAAGGGCAGGCAGTGGAGAAAGTACTTACAGTAATTAAAGCAAAGACATCGAGTTTCTATGATTTTTTTTCTTACAGTATATCAGTGTGGGAGTTAAACGAGGAAGCTAACATACACCTGAAGCTACAGTAAAGCCTGTAATTGGGATTTGGTGTCCTATCAAACATTAACAATCTTTGGACATGAATGCAATTCAGTGCATTTCATGAGAAGATAATTTCCCTGTTGTGTCAAAAACACATTATTGCACTTGTCTTCTGGTCGCGTATGGTCTCTGCAGCTCTGCTAGTCATAATCCTTGTCCTCTCTCACACAGATATCTCTTTCTTGCTTTTGGCATTAAGTTTTCAAGTCCTTCTCTATGGAGACAGGATCCACATACTATTTGAGCAGATTATGGGTTTTCATTGGGTCTCAATGGGGCTGGTTTCAGAGCGTACAATTGAACATTTGAAGTGTTGCATTAGTCTAGAATGTGTCTAGCTGTGGTGATGATTGTAACTGACTCCATTTCAACTCATTTCAGTGTTCAGAGAGAAGAAAAGTACTAACATTTATATGTATGAAGGAATATTGTCAATTGTATGAGCTATATTTAGGCGGGCTGTCATTATTAGTGTTTAATAATGCTTTCAGTTTATGATCTATAATAGTGCTAAATGTCTATTGTCTGTTGTGTTCCCTTAACAGGTTAACAGGTTTCCAAATTCCACCTCCAGTCACGAGTACAGGGTCCGTCTTCTCCCTGCGACTCACCAGTGACTTTGCTGTGAGTGCCCATGGCTTCAAAATCTATTACGAAGGTAAGGATCCTCTGTGAGTTACAATCCTGTCTGCTTGATTAACATCAGCTCATATCCAGTGTAACCCTTGTATGCACTTTAATTGGGAACTGCACTACTTGCCAAGTCAAAGGAAGCTATGAAATGTACAGTTCATAATCACTGTTATTGGATATTGATGAGGAGCTGCTGTCCCACTGAAGACCCATAAAAGCTTATCAAATTACACTGTAGACCTATTGGACATAATATTTCTGTAGCATCACATATCTTTATATAGAAAAACAACGCAAAAACTCATTATGTATGTATGCCTTTGTTATCAGACCAAAGATGTAGAACTCATGGGAATAGCAGATGGTGATCTGCTATAGAGCATCTCATATCCTCTTTATTGTCGGGTTTTTAGTGTCTTTAGCATCAGTGTGTCAGTTTTAAGCATCACTTGCTGCCTCATGTTTCATGAAATCCTGGTCATCTTGTAAAAATAGGCCTAGACCAGAAGGGGAACCAGTAGGGCCTCTGAGCTTGAGGTGCAATTTCTGGGAAACAAAATGAATGTCTGTAGTTCTTCAGTGTTATTTGCTCAGAATAACCTTGCTTATTGGCTTATCTGCAAATTGTCATGGACTTCCTCTCGCGCTGCGTGCCGGAGCATTTAGCGTGCAAGAACTGCCTGAAGCGCAATAGCGCTCGCTTCCGGGTTGACATTGACTTTGTTTTCTGTTACACGTGTGTTTTGTTTTGGTTTCTGTAAATTATCCGTCCCTGTTATGTTATTAGTTGTCTCATGTGTCTCAGCTGTTTATGTTTTACCCCCTAATGTGTCTTTGTTCAGTGCGAAATATTGAGTGTTTTTGTGCTTTTCACCAGACCCATTCCAAGCCTTTGTTCCCCAATTCCTAGTTTCTTGATCCTCTTATGTCCACGAGTTTATTTCGATTCTTGTCTAAGCTCTGTTTATGCCCATCTGCAGATAGCCATCAAACAGCTTCTGGGAGAATTCTGGTTGGATATTTGATAACTCTTCTTGGAAGAATTGGTAAAGTTCAATGACATTTGTTGGTTTCCTCGCTCTGACTCGACTTTAAGCACAGTCCACAAATTTTTGGGTTGAGATCAGGACTTTGGGAAGGCCATTTCAAAAGCTTAATTTTAGCCTGCTTTATCTATTCCACAACCAGCTTTGATGTGTGTTTGGGGTCATTGTCCTGCTGGAACACCCAATTGTGTCCATGTTTCAACCGCCTGGCTGATGGTTTGAGATTATGCTGAATAATTCTAAGGTAGACCTCCTTCTTCGTTATTCCGTCCATTTTGTGCAATGCACCAGTTCCACTGGCAGCAAAACATCCCCAGAACATAATGCTACCACCATCATGTTTAACAGTTGGTAACGTGTTCTTTACTCCTCAAAACATACCTCTGGTCATCGTGGCCAAACAAATCTTTGTCTCATCCGAAAATTAAACTTCCCTTTCAAAAGCTTTTTCATATGGTCAACTGCAAACTTTACACGGGCTTGAAGGTGCCAATTTTGGAGAAGGGGCTTCTTTCTTGGACGGCAGCATTTCAGACCCATGGTGATGTAAAACTCGCTGGACTGTACACTTATGTTCCAGCAGCTTCCAGTTAATGGCAAGCCTGTGCCTTGGTGGTTCCTGGCTTTTTCCTGACCATCCGAACTCATTTCCTCTCACCTGAGGGTGACAGTTGTATCTTCTTCCAGACCTTGGCAAAGTGGCTACAGTTCCCAATAACTTGTACTTACGTACAGTTGTTTGAACTGATGATCTTGGAATCTGCAATTGTTTAGAAATGGCTCCAATAGACATTCCTGACTTGTGTAAATCCACCATACTCTTCTTTCAGATCTGCACTGTGCTCCTTGGACTTTCTCATAGTACTGTGTGTTGGTCAATCCAATGAGTGCTGCCAAACAAACCCTTTTAATGTTGGCACATAGAAGCTGTCAGCTGTAGTCAATCATGATCACTAACAAGAAATTAAGAGGCCTTGGTCTTGAGGAATTAAATGACATTTAGGAATTTTTAACACAACTGAATTAATAATCAGTGTTTGTAAGTATATTTTTAACTAGGGATGCATCGATACCGATATCAGTACTCGGGACTCGATACTGTGCTCATGTACTTGTACTCGTAAAATGACCCCGATACCCAGCACTGATACCACTTTGAAAATGGAAAAGTGGCACACTGGGTTTGGGAATGCTGAGTTAATTAAGAATAGCTGATTGTTGACACTACGAGCTTTGATACATCATTCAGAGAATTTGATATTTAGCATGGTAGGGGCTTTTACTGGTTGATTGCTGGCCACAGGTTCTACTGTATCTGGCTTGATTAAACTATGAGTAGCAACCGTGTGGCTGCTCCTTAGGCTTTTTTCTCTTCAGGCTGTTTTAGTCTGCAGTCTTGCTGAAATGTTTTAGTTATCAGGTGTTATTTATAAGCAATTTTATTTAATTTTACAGAATATTAATCAATTTATAACCAATTGTAATTATTAGTAATCAAGTTATAATTCAGGGGACATGGTGGTTTAGTGGTTAGCACGTTTACCTCGTACCTCCGGGGTTGAGGGCTCAAGTCCCGTCTCCTCCCTTTGTGGGTGGACTTTGCATGTTCTCCTTGTGCTTTGTGGTTTTGTTACGGTACGAAACTGAGGCAGATGCAGGTACAGATCAAAGTCTTTATTCACAGTAGTCACACAAAACACAGGAGACACAGCCTTTACCATCTTTACTCGTGGCTTGAGACAACAGCAGGCTATGGAGCAAGACCGCTTAGCATGCTAACGCATTCACTATTATAGTTAAACATAAACGACAACATATGAGACCGTGGGTTAATACTGCTGTGACAAACTATAATACTGCACGAAGTGTGCAGTAACCAAGGGGTTTAAATAGTAAACATAACTGAACTAAAGCATGGACGCCTGAGGCAAATTAACGACATACTTAAACCGAAACAAAGTCACGTGTCCAGTCCAAGGCTGCGCCGCAGTGCCATCTGCTGGCGAGGCATAACAGAACCCCCTTCAAAGGTGCTCCTCCCGCAGTGCCAAAAATCCCCCCTCCAATGGGGGTCCTGGGCCTCTGGGAGAGCTGTCCTTTGCTGCCACGAAAAACGAGGCGGCCTCCGCCAGGCAGCAGAATTGCGGAGAACCACCCCCAGTGGGCATGAAAGTCGGGCAATGCCGTAAAGGCTGGAGCGTCATTCCCGGTGGCCCTGCAACGCTGAACGCCGCCCTCGGTGGCACGAGAAGGCTGAGCGATGACCCCAGCGAGACTAAAAGGCTGGGCGGCGTCCCCCGCGAGGCCAGGGTGAGAAGCGAGGTTCTCCACGAGGCCAGGGTGAGGAGCGAGGTTCTCTGTGAGTCCAGGGTGAGGAGCGAGGTTTTCCGTGAGGCCAGGTGGAGGAACGATGACCTCCGTGGAGCAGGAAGGGGGACACTCGGTGCGCAGAAACGAAGAGGATCGACGTCTTCTGCGGAACATAGAGGCAGAGCGACGATCTCAGCCACACAGTAAGGCTGAGCGACAACCTCAGCCGAGCAGGAAGGCCGAGCGATGACCTCAGCCGAGCAGGAAGGCCGAGCGACGACCTCAGCCGAGCAGGAAGGCAGAGTGACGACCTCAGCCAAGCAGGAAGACAGAGCGCAGCACTCAGCAATGCAGGAAAGTGGTGCGATGTCCTTGGCGGAGCAAGAGAGCAGAGTGACATCCACAGCTGAGCACGAATGCAGAGCGACATCCTTTGCGGGGCAGGAAAGCGGGGCGACGTCCTCCGCGGAAAGGGAAAGCAGAGCGACATCCTCGTTGGAGCAGAAAAGCAGAGCGACGTCCACAGCTGAGCAAGAATGCAGAGCGATGTCCTTGGCGGGCAGGAAAGCAGAACGACGTCCTCGGCGGATCAGGAAAGGAGGGTGGGAAATGGCCTCCACCAGGGGCCCAGAGTTCACGTCGGCCGGCTGCAGTAGCTTTCGAAGGCAATGGAGCTGAGCAATTTCCTCACTGAGCTGTCTGCTCTGTTCCACAAGCAAACAACACCACTTCTCAAATTCGGCAGCCTTGGCGTCCATCTTGATCTGCTGCTTCTGTATTATTGGCGCAGTATTCAGTTACGGAATAGGACTGGAGGCAGATGCAGGTGCAGATCAAAGTCTTTATTCACAGTAGTCACACAAAACACAGGAGACATGGTCTTTACCAGGGAAATGAGAGACAGAACTCATGGCTTGAGGCAACAGCAGGCTATGGAGAAAGACCGCTTCGCATGCTAACGCATTCACTATTGTAGTTAAACATAAACGACAACATGTGAGACCGTGGGTTATTACCGATGTGACAAACTGTAATACTGCATGAAGTGTGCAGTAACCAATGGGTTTAAATAGTAAACATAACTGAACTAAAGCATGGACACCTGAGGCAAATTAACGACAAACTTAAACCAAAACAAAGTCACCTGTCCAGTCCGAGGCTGCGCCACAGTGCCATCTGCTGGCGAGCCATAACAGGTTTCATCCGGTACTCCTCCAGTCCAATGACATGTATTTTAGGTTGATTGGCATATCCAAATTATCCACTGTGTGAATGCATGTGTGATTGTGCCCTGTGATGGGTTGGCACCCTGTGTGGGGTGTCCTCGCCTTGTGCCCCGAGTTCCCTTGGACGGGCTACAGGCTCCCTTGCAACCCTGTGTAGATTAGGTGGTATGGAAAATGGATTGATGGGCAGAAGTTATAATCAATTATTATCAATAATCTCTGTTCCTTTCACTTATTGCTTTTGAAATTAGTGAATAAATCCAAATCATCTGATCTTTACACCTCAATATCTGCCAGTGTCAAGGCTTAAATTATAAACAGGAGCTAAAAGGCATAGATCCATTCTGCACAATCAACATGGAATTGATTGGTGTTTTTTTTTTTTTTTTTTTTTTTTTTTTTTTTTTGTTTGGTTGGTTGGTTTTATTTATTTATTTGTGTTTTTTGTCCAGTGTCCAATTGGTTTAATTCAAAACTCAGAATGGATGATAATATAGTTACAGTATAGGAATCAATGTTATTATAGCTGTATTTTTAGCCTTCTATTTTCAAGGACTCAAAAACGAAGTCTGTCGATCAGATAGAGGACACCAGTTACAATGTTGCCATCAATGTGTCAAACATTCTGATAGATCTTGTGCTGCAGCAGGATCAATGTCCAGATGCATTTAAAGCGTTTCTCCAACCAAGCCATATATCAGTAAACTGCATTTTACCTTGCCGTAGGACAATAATTTATAGGATACTGCTTAAGCACCTTTGAAGTTTTCCAGTATGTTTTCACTAAAGGAAGAAGTTGCTAAAACTTGATATAAATGATCTTCACCATGGGGAAAACTCCAGAATGTGGCGAGAACTGGAAAGTGACAGGATTTCAGTGTTTTTATCCATTGCAAAGCTATCAGTTCTAAAGGGATACGACAAAGTGTAGTACAACACATATATTAATTATATATTGATATAGATAAATATATTGTCCATTTATGTTTGGACACCGAAATATAAAAAAAGATATGTTTTAGCTAGAATAAAGCAGACTTGTTCATGGGTTGGTTTTTGGCCACAAGTTCCAATAATTTTTCTTCTTCTCCTGAATGAAGACAAAATATAGTTAAATTCTACTGCTGTCTGGTAGTGAAAAACATGACATTTTGTTATGTTCACTATCTTACAGACTGAAATGTAACTTATCTTAAGCTGTATTAAGTTGGTTGTACAAATTGTGATTTCAGCAGTCTTTTAAAAGTATTACTTGTCACATTCTATGAAATGAAACCAATAATAATCCTGCCATGTTCTATAACAGACACATGCACTAATGTGCTCTCTATGTTAAATTATATGATGAAAATTATCTAATGACAGTACAAGTAAAGTTATGTCTGGAGAAAATTACTCTTTTTTTAAAAAAAAATTGTAAATCCCACGTTTAATTTTTGTAGGCTGCATTGCTGTATTTGTAGCCATCTTGTGAGTTTTGCATAATCCTATTCCATCCTATTGGTGGAGATTTTTTTTAAAGCTTGTTTAGCTTGTTAAGAAATTTTATTAACTTCACTGTGTTTATTCTAACATCGTGTTTTACATGCAGCCATTCTCTTTTAATTAATTTTATTAAATCATTTTATTTTTTCATTTTTTGATCGTCTTTCTCTCCAATAGAACTCCATACATGACCAGGATGGAACAAAATCATTATCTATCTGGTATTTGGATGTTATGGTTATCTGACATTATTATTTGTGCCTATTTTAATTCAATTCAATTCAATTCAATTTTATTTGTATAGCGCTTTTTACAATAGACATTGTCTCAAAGCAGCTTTACAGGAAAGTATTTTAGAGTGTATTATTAATTCACTCATCTTCAGTAACTGCTGTATCCTGGTCAGGGTGGCACTGGCTCCAGAGCCTATGCTGGGAAAACTGGGTGTGAGGTGGGAATACATTAAATAATATATTTTGAGTTACTTCATAAGTAACTGGGCTAACAGGTCAGCGAATAAGAAGCTAGAGTGAAGTTGAGTCACATTATTAGAGTTTGAATTGAGTCACACATCAGTTTAAATCAAAACCATCATTTAGCATTTTAACATCATAGTCAATCGTTTGTGTTTTTCATCACCAGGGAAACTGTTTTCTCAGAATAGTTTCTTTTTAGTCCACTGCTCCTGTAAATGCATGTGCCTCAAGCCAATGTTATCATGTGCAGCAGCACAGCTGAAATATTCCATAAAGAATGGGCATTCTGAAGTCATTTTAGAAAGAAACAAAAAAACATCTCCGCAGCACTCTGCCTGAATCATTAATAAACTTGGCGATTTGGGAGTAAAGATGCCCCTAAGGGAGTGTGGAGTCTGAAGGAGTCTGGGAGACCAGCTGTGAGCAATACGATTAATATCAACCCCATAAGTCAGTGTGAAAGCTTATGAAAGCAATGATAACATCTTGCTGCTTGGACTCACTCACCTACTCCTGCAAACAGGCTGAGCTTACTGATTGCAGCCACCACTTCCAAACCCAATTTGCAGAACTGACCCATGGTCCTGAAGGCTTGGATTTATTTTATCAGCATGGGTTTTTTTTTTTTGGCTGTCTAAGAATTTCATTTCACACTGATGTGTAATGGATTTGTCCATATTTGAAGCCCATGATGGCAGGTTTCCAGCACTGTCATGCCCACACCAACACACAGGCACAGAACACATCCACATGTCCCCAGCTCTTCCATTATACTCAAAGTAAGACCTTTGCTGCTGTTATGCTTCTTCTAGTACTCAATTAATAGATCTTGTATAGTAGCACTACTTGTATTGTTCCCTGCTTGATATCACTTTGCTTGTATCTCTCATTTGTAAGTCGCTTTGGATAAAAGCGTCTGCTAAGTGAATAAATGTAAATGTAAATGTATGGTGTTGAATGAACTTGTTGCTGTTTTCTCTTATTTTGACTCAGTGAACAACATTTGCCCTTTGCTAAAACATCCAAACAGCCATCATCGGTTGCCTCAACATTCAATTTCCCTTTAATTTTGGTTGTGTCCTGTCTACCTACCAAACATAGTCACACTAAAATCAATTAACACTCCATGTATTAAGCACACACTCAATAACAAATTAATACATTCAAGACAATAATACATGTCCGCTCCCTGTTCTAACCATTTTTTTTTTAGGACTGTCTGTTATTAATCCTGAATGACAGCTAATTGTCTTGCTCACTTTTCCAAGATTAACAGTGGACTAATAAAATGTTCAATAACTCGTAATATAATCTGCCATCTGCAGCTGTTGCTATTTCAGGGATTGGTTATTTAATTTTGAGACTATGTTTAAGTGCACTGATGAAGACTGACAGATGATGGGACGCTGAATGTTAATGGTGAAGTTTCTAGCTAATAGCGATGTCAATGTGACACATAGTGCTTCAGAAGTACAGTATGTATTGTTGGTATATTTTCCACTAAATAGAGTCTTTACTTTAGTATAGATATCATAACTCATCAAACAATAGCATATTATTAGATGCATGGGTGCTATCAAAAAGAAGAATGCACAAATAAATAAATAAATAAATAAATAAATAAATAAATAAATTCAATTGCAGTTTTAACTACACCAAATCATTTTGCAAACAAACATGTATATAAGGGTGTATGGATGTGTATGTAAGACACATACACAGTATTTATACTGTATATACAGTCCCCTCTGAAACTATTTGAAAGGCAAGGCATTTGTCCAAGGCTTTTGTTTGTTCTATACACCAAAGACATTTGTATCTGACATCAAAAGATGGATAGAGAAGTCTTGAAGTAAAGTAAAGAAAAAGTTTTTATGATGCTCTTCCAGGCTTTTAGTGCAGCCCCTTTAAGTTTTTTTTTTTTTTTTTTTTTTTTTTTTTTTTTTTTTTTTTTTTAGGGTGGAATGCATGTTCAACTGGGTTAAGGTCTGGTGATTGACTTGGCCAGTCTACTGTAAATCCTTCCACTTTTTCCCCCTGATAGTCTTTTATTGAGGTATAATACATTTCCTGCCAATTAATTTGGATGCATTTCTCTGTAAATTGGCAGAAAAATGTTCCTGTAAACTTCTGAATTCATTCTGCTGCTACCATCATGAGTTACAAGATTAGTGAGCCTATTCCCAAAGCAGCCATGCAAACCCAAGCCATGACACTACCTCTGCCATCCACCTGAGGAGCTTCTATGTTCAGTATACCATTAATGCTTTTCAGATATGCAGTACCGGCACCTTCATAAACAAAAAAAAAAAACTATTTCTACAGAAAGATATTTCTTAACTGCCATGCAAGACCATTTATACAAGACCTCATCCTAGAGGTATTTTGTGCCTTCTAGGCTCCTCCCGAGATTTTTCCACAGTGTGGCAGCTAAACAATTTGCCAATACTAAAATGTCATAACTTTCTTCTCCCTGGAGTGATTTTAAACATCATTTAGGATAAAAACAAAAAGGGTGTTAAAGTGACCTTTATTTTCCATTCAATTACTTCTCCAACTTCTTTGTCCTATCATCAGATTGTCAGTTTCACATTTTAAAAGATCACTGCCAAAGCTTGTTCAGTAAAGTATCAATGACTTGCTACTGCTGTCACTTAGAAACTTATTATTTGTTGATAATTGCACAAAAACAAACACGAAGCTACGACCACTAGCATGCTACACATACATGCTCCTTTACGTGACTACCTCTCAGGCCTTGTGAAACATACAAAGACACGGACTATACTAACTATAATACTGTGCGAAGTGTGCAGTAACTGAGGGGTTTAAATAGCAAACATAATCAAACTAAAGCATGGGCACGTGGGGCAAATTAAATACATACTTAAACCTAAACAATACTGAACCAGGAAGTGCATGAACCAAAACAAAGAGTCACATGTCTTTGTTAGGTGCTGTGCCGCAGCGCCATCTGGTGGTCTTGGTGTAACAGGTGTTTTACCTTCTGTTCTTGTTGAGCAGGAAATGTATTTCTTTGTTCTCTAATTTGGTAGATAGATATTTGTGATTGATGAAAAAGAGCTAACTATATAACTCATAATATACAGTGCATCTGGAAAGTATTCACAGCGCTTCACTTTCCCCACATTTTGTTATGTTACAGTCTTATTACAAAATGGATTCAATTCATTATTTTCCTCAAAATTCTACAAACAATACCCCATAATGATAACGGGAAAGAAGTTTGTTTGCAATTTTTGCAAATTTATTTAAAAAAAAAAAAACACATGTATATAAGTATTCACGGCCTTTGCCATGACACTCAAAATTGAGCTCAGGTGCATCCTGTTTCCACTGATCATCCTTGAGATGTTTCTACAACTTGATTGGAGTCCACCTGTGGTAAATTCAGTTGATTGGACATGATGTGGAAAGGCACACACCTGTCTATATTAGGTCCCACAGTTAACAATGCATGTTAAAGCACAAAAACCCGATGGTCCAAAAACCCGATGGTCACATTGACAACCATCTTTGCAGAACTCCATCAATCAGGCCTGAATGGTAGAGTGGCCAGATGGAAGCCACTCCTCAGTAAAAGGCACATGACAGCCCACCTGGCCTGAATGGCAAGCATCATGTCTGGAGGAAACCAGGCACCAATCATCACCTGGCCAATACCATCTGTTTTTCAATGGCAGGAACTGGGAGACTAGTCAGGATCGAGGGAAAGATGAATTCATTAATGTACAGAGACATCCTTGATGAAAACCTGCTCCAGAGTGCTCTGGACCTCAGACTGGGGTGAAGGTTCATCTTCCAACAGGACAATGATCCTAAGCACACAGCCAAGCTAACAAGGGAGTGTCTACAGGACAACTTTGTGAATGTCTTTGAGTGTCCCAGCCAGAGCCCAGACTTGAACCCGATTGAATATCTCTGGAGAGATCTGAAAATGGCTGTGCACCGACGCACTCCATCCAAACTGATGGAGCTTGAGAGGTCCTGCAAAGAAGAATGGGAGAAACTGCCCAAAAATAGGTGTGCCAAGCTTGTAGCATCGTTCTCAAAAAGACT
>JAFFST010053555.1:22611-38608 GCA_022414735.1 Noturus placidus
AGGTGGATTCTATTTATGAACATTAGACATTTAGGTCAACATTGGATCATTCAGAGATCCTCACTGAACTTCCGGAGAGAGTTTGCTGCACTGAAAGTAAAGGGGCTGAATAATTTTGCACGCCCAATTTTTCAGTTTTTTATTTGTTGAAAAAGTTTGAAATATCCAATAAATGTCATTCCACTTCATGATTGTGTCCCACCTGTTGTTGATTCTTCACAAAAAATTACAGTTTTATATCTTTGTTTGAGGCCTGAAACGTGGCAAAAGGTCGAACAGTTCAAGGGGGCCGAATACTTTCCAAGGCACTGTACATGTGCTTTTTTTGTTTTTGATTTTTAACAAATTTGCAAAGATTTCAAACAAACTTCTTTCACGTTGTCATTATGGGGTACTGTTTGTAGAATTTTGAGTAAAATAATGAATTTAATCCATTTTGGAATAAGACTCTAAACATGACAAAATGTGGAAATAGTAAAGCTCTGTGAATTCTTTCCGGATGCACTGTATACTGTATAATCATTTAGTGACTAAAAAGAGGTGATGGTTTCACCATATGTTTGTATTTCAGAATTAGTTATAAATACACCAATGAGATATCAAAACAGATTAGATTGGTTAAAAGCAGGAGTTAGCAGCCTAGCTGCATCTATCGTTAAGAACATTAAGGAAAGCCCTTATATTAAGTTTTAATAGAGCATCCTTTTAGATCTACAGTGAAGGAAATAAAATATTTGTCTTACGTTATTTGCTTTTAATTATTTCCCTCGGACTTTGCAACCATTAGTTAAAGGTCTCATGTTAATCTGACTCTGATGCTCTGAATGTTATATTTCTATATTAGCATGTAGAATATATATCTATGTTCTATATTTCTCATTTCTTATAATTCAATGTGTTCAAATTATTCTTAAGACATTAAATATGAAAATTCGTTCTTACATTTATAATTTATTCATTTAGCAGACGCTTTTATCCAAAGTGACTTACGAAGGAGAAAAATACAAGCAAAATCTCTTGCCAAGAGATAAAGATTGTTTGCCTTGAATATACAAAATGAGATTCACAGTTCAAAAAAAACATTCACTTCACACTCACTCACTCACCCAGTTCGAAAAGCTGCAGGTCACTAATTATTTGACTATTAAGAAAAGGATTTTATCTCAGACAATAAAAGTGTGACATTATTAGGAATGAGGTGAAAATGGAAACAATAATGTCACTAAAATAAAATGGCATAAGTGTGCAAGGAGTCACGTTTTATATTGTTAGGTGATTTCTAACACAGGTGTTTGACCATTTTAAATTACCCTGTAAAATTACAAATACAGATTTATTAAGGTTCAGAAAATGTCATTTTTTCTTTGTCTTTTAACCTCCTTACCACTTAATGTACTGTAATTAGATTACGCCGTTGAGCAGTACAGTGACTTTTAGCCCAAGCTCTTGGGAGATCGTGCTCTATATTCCACTGTTATATAAACACTAGCAGGTTCAGGCCATTAACTGAGCACTCCTTATTAGCATAAATCCTTCATGTTGATCAACTTTCCTTGAGTATGTTTCCCTCCCCTTGCCCCAGTGTGAACCCCCTCTGTGGGTATAAAAGAATCTCGCTCTGCCAGTCAGACACTGTATCTACCCTTCCACTCCATCTGTTCAGGTAACCCAGGCTAGAACTTAAGAGTACATCTGAAGATAAAAGTAGTTGGGACTGTTTAGGATTTGAAGCAGCCCAGTCCTCCATGGCAATGCTGTCTTGCAATGTACTGACGCTCAGATCTTATCACTCCTCCTCACTTCATTCCCGAACCCACTAACAAGAGCTTGGGTCAGCACAAACAAATTTTGGTAATGGCTAAAAGCAAAGTTTGCTACTCTCACTATCACTGTTTTATGACTATGCAGCTGAGTCACTTGAAATGAAAGTCAAAGAAGTTTTGAACAGCCATATGCCAACTCATTTTAACTGCTTGGAATTAAAACCTGTTTGTGTTTTAAATAAGCTTTATTAAATCCATTTTAAATGATCCTGTTCACTTCAATTACTTACAGTATGAAATGGCAAAGGACTGGTTTATTGGCAGTTGGCATTTGCCCCATGCAGCAGCTGTCAAAACACTATAATGATGACTCAGCACTTTTTTCCTCTCTTTTTCTTTTTTTTGAATTCATACTAATGTTATAATTATTAAACCAGTCAGTCAGCTAATCGGTCGATCAATCATGTCTGTCCAATTTCAACAAGATGGGGAATTTCTCACAAAAAAATTAACCTACACATTTAATTTAATGTGAATGCAGCAGGAGCATTGCGGTAATTTTTTTTAATTTTTTTCAAAATATGAATTAATCTGTGTTTGCACAATAAGGTCAGAACAACACCCTCATATGGGCTTGTTGAATATTCCATTCTAAAGCCCTTTCCATTTATTATAGCTTCTATTCTTCTGAGAAGGCTTTCCACTAGATTTTGTAGCATGGCTGTGGAGATTTGTGCTCATTAGTCCACAAGAGCATTAGTAAGAACATCAGGCACTGATGTTAGGCGTGGAGGCCTGGTTTGCAGTCAGCACTCCAGTTCATCCCGAAGGTGTTCAGTGGGGTAGAAGTCAGGGCTCTGTGCAGGTCAATTGAGTTCTTCCACTCCATCCTTGTCAAACCATGTCTTCATGGAGCTCTCTTTGTGCACAAGGGTATGGTCATGCTGGAACAAGTTTGGGCCTTAGTTTAGTTTCCCAGTGAAGGGAAATCCTAATGGTACAGCATTCAAAGACATTCCATACAATTGTGGGCTTTCAATTTTGTGGCAACATTTTGTGGAAGGCCCTTATATGGGCGTGATGATCAGGTGACCACATACTTTTGGCCATGTAGTATAGTTTGGGCTCTTGCATTATATGAAAAACCAGGTATTTATGGTGCATTTACAATATATCTAGAGTTGTAATCATTTACATTCCTCACACTTGGATGTAACCATATACTCTACTGCACAATAAATAGTTCCAGGCTCCAGGGTAAAAGCAGCAGCTTGTGTGCTTAGTTTCTCCAACTGCAAATCAAAACTTCTCAAAATCAGTGTCACATGCATAGCACGATTATTTCCATAGAGCTCAGCCACATTATATCAAAATCCTCCTAGACTGTATTGAGTGACATTTTAAATAGCTGCTTTTTAAAAGTGGAATCTGTGTGTTTACAGCAGCAAATCTTTGTGAAAGTAGTGTTGCAGAGAGAGTTGGAGGTATGTAAAAATTTGTGTACAGCTTCTCCCGTTTATGCTTGTTCCATAGGTTTTGTGAGTTTCCCTTCCTCACGGTGACCTTACCCCATGCCTTGATCTGTCGCCGCAATCACTACCAGTGACGACAATTTCACACTACAGGAAATGGAGTCGCCCGACAGCTGCAGATATTTAGCATGCCAAATATCTGTGTGGCGCCACCAATGCCTTGGCAATGCGTCGTTGAGTAGTTCACACATAACGATTGGCGAGTTGAATATGAGTGGACATTTCTTTTTTGTAACCAGGTTAGGGTTTACATTTACTTTTATTCATTTAGCAGAAGCTTTTATCCAAAAGGACTTACAAATGAGGAAATACAAGTAACGCGATGTATCAAGCAGAGTGCTACAATACAATAAATTTTAATTTAGTTCTGAGCAAAGTGCGCAGAGTAGAGATGTAAGAGCCAGAGTTGGTGTTTTCTTTTGTTGGTTTGTTTAAGGATAATGCGGGGTTGGCGTTTTAGGGGTTAGTTAAGTGCTCACAGAAGAGGTGGGTCTTTAACTGTTTATTGAAGATAGTGACCGATTCTGTGGTCCGGATTGAGGTTGGAAGTTCATTCCACCACTGAGGGGCAGTTAGTGTGAAGGTTCTGGAAAGGGACCTTGAGCCACGCTGAGTAGGACCTACTAAGCATCGCTCATTAAATGATCGCAGATTGCGTGAGGGAATGTAAGCCTTTAGGAGAGTGTTAAGGTAGGATGGGTCTTGTATGTGAGCATCAAGAATCATAATATGTATAAATATACTGTATGTCATAAACAGTTTATCATAAAATCTATGGCTCATGATGTTTCCACCATACTTTTGGTCTTTTCCTGGGTTGAGCATGGACCAAAGGAGCCCTTAGTTTTATGACATACTGATTCACCCATCCATTCTCATGATCATACTCCTCTAGCCTTACCTAGCCTTGGCCATTTTGTGCACCTTGTAAAGGAATTAGAGGAAATCCAAGGTTGCCAGGTTGAAAGGACATTGATGTGGTCACCAGGAAACACTTTCTGATAGAATTGGCTAAAAGCTTTCAAACAGAGCTAATAAGGTAAAACAGACGACTACTTAATTCATTGTATTTAATAGTTTTCATTAGGCTTGTGTAATATAGATTTTTCGTTAATGACGCTATACCTTGCAAGTTAACGATTAACAATTTCATTATCCAGAACGTTTAAAAAGTGGCACTCTTTACATATAAATTCCTGAGATGTATTATAACAGCAATTTGGAGGTTTCTGTTTTTGTAGCACCTGCATAGACACACACACACACACACACACACACACAGACATACACATATAGCCATAAATTTGATACAGACATCTACAGGAAACCAGTGGAGGGAGATGAAGAGGGGTGTGATGTGGGTTCTCTTGGGCTGGTTGAAGCCGAGACATGCCGCTGCATTCTGAATCATATGAAGGGGTTTGATAGAGTTGGCTGGGAGGCCCGAGAGTAGTGTTTTGCGGGGGAACTGGAGGCTATCCCGGGAACACTGGGCATGATGTGGGAATACACTTATCAGTTGCACCCTACAATTTCATAGGTTTTTGGGAGGATGTTAGTTACCACCAGCCATTTTGCTACAAATATATTAAGCTAGCATTATTATTACTGGGAGGCCATGGACTGGATTCAGATTTCTAAAGACTACAAGGTGGCCTGTGCATGAAATGCAGAGATGAAATAAGCCAAAACAACTGCTAGATCAAATTTTGTTCATCTTATGATACAAATGGGCCTAAAGTTACGTTCACACATACAGCGATTTTATTGCTGCAGGATTTATCACTGCAGTCGCTGTTCTATGAAGTCACCAGTAGGCGTTCCTCCAACTGGCTGCCATAGTACATTTACATTTATTCATTTATCCAAAGCGACTTACAAATGAGAGCACACTCACACACCAATGGTAGCAGAGCTGCCATGCAAGGTGCTAGCAACTTGGGGTTCAGTGTCTTGCCCAAGGACACTTCGGCATGGGATCACCCGGGCCGGGATTCGAACCGCCAACCCCACGATTAGTAGACAACCCGCTCTACCGACTGAGCCACAACCGCCCTATAGTAACATTTATCAATGGGTAGCATAACACACTAACTCACTAACATTCAACTTTTGACAGAAAAATTAAACATTCTGAATGGAGAGTGTTTGTATATAAAATTCACTAGTGCATCATATCCTACGAGATGAAGGAGAAGTAGTGTAATCTCTTTGCCATTGCAGCCATCTGTCTATAGCGCTGGACTGTCTGGGTCCATGAAACAATTGAGACTTGCAGGCAACATGGTGGATAACGCTCTACTGTCTTCACTCCCATTGGTAGTCACTGCACCAAGTCGCTCCAAGTTTGCATACAGTTGAACTTTTCTCAACTTTGTCACATCTCTGGACACGCCAACATCTAGTTACTGTTGCTCTTGTCAATGGAAGTCATCAGCTCTCATTGAAAATGAATGGTCTCTGATTTGGCTGTGAGTCGCTGTAGATGTGAACATACCTTTACAAATACATGGCAAATACTGAATTTGATTAGCTAAAGTACATGTGAGGAAGTAGTAGTGGCAACCATTTTGTGTTCTTCTGTCCTGACTACCTAAAAATATCATAATGTTATAAACCAAGTCATGCAAATCTGGATAGAAAAAAAAATCTTTGCTTAGAAAGTTTTTCCCCCTCTCTCTGTCACTGTTCTGTTTCTGTATATAGATCCCTTTAAAAAGAAACACACACACACACACACACACACACACACACACACACACACACACACAAAAACAGGATTGTGTTTGTGTTGCAGCTGAGGATATAGTTGCTTGTCCCAAGCTGTGGTGTGTCTTTCCTGTAAGAGTTGGTCCTGACTGCTGTTTCCATGCTATTGGTTACAGCAAAGCTTCTTAGCATGTAACAGACTAGAGTGTTTAGAAGACTGTACCAAGCTACTGATGCATGTAGACACAGGTCAGACAGAATTAATTCAACTGACGTGGCCACCTTCTACACAGCAACTAGCTCTAGTTATCCTGAGGGCCTTCTTGTTTTCTTGAATGCAGTATATCCCTGCAGTCACCAGTTTTATTAGTGCCAGGTTGTTCAGTGGGAATTCTAATCCCTGGTTGTCATGCTGAAGCTGAGATGATCCCTTGTCCCTCCATAATCCTCTTGGGCTTGGCTTCCTCCTCAGCAGATGACTTTGTGTTCACTCCAATGTTGGACATGTCTTACATGGCCAATGCTGAAGTGCTGCTTTAATTAAAGGTGATGCGGTGTAAGTGACCTTTTGAGTGGTTGCATTCATAGTCTGGGTAATGAAGAGCCCAGTAGCCCATGCTCTCTCTGCACTTGTGTATATCTGGGAAGCCCAGTTGTCTCACTCAAACCGAGGGCTTGATTTCCCCTGATAACATCTCTTTCTGTCAGTCTGCCTCTCTTAATTATACTCTATTTCTATTTCTCAGCCCTTTTCTCCTCATCATTGTGCACTCTTCTCTTATATTTTACTGGTTATATTCTGTTCAATTTCTAAAACACCTGAAATGGTTTCCTTAAAAAGAAAAAAAAAGTACACACGCATAGTCACAAATTTGAATAAACAAACAGCAAACAGGAGAGCACACACATTTTTTAAATATACCTCTCATCACACTCTGCCACCCAACATAATCAAAGCCTGGGTGCTGATGCCCGTCTTCTGCAGTTCCAGCTGACTGACTGCCGACTGGCGTTGCTTGCTCCCCCACTGCATTTAATATGCAGCTCCACCGATTCTTGAAGAGGCAGAGGAATTTGATCAAAGAAAGGCTGCACTGAACATATTTGCTTCTTCCTTCATACGTCCTCTGGTTTGAAACTTTTCCTGGCATCCCACCTGATGCCAATGTAAATATAAATCTAAAAAATAGGAACCTTGGAGTAAGGTATGTTGGGCTTTCATGCCTATGAAATCAAAGCAAATCCAACTACACATTTAAATTTGTGTGCTGATAGTGGGTGTGGATGATGATGATGATCATCAGCCTACAAATCAATCAAATTACATTCATACTACGCAGTTACTTATTAGCTTACACTCATAGGACCTTTTATAAGGTAAACCGACATATACGGGCATTTTGTAGGTATAGAATTACTGATTATAGCACATCTTGTTATAGCACAGTTGTTATTTCTTAGCTCCTCTCTACCCTGTCCATCAGTTAAATGTGACCACCACTGATCAGATATTATTCAAGTGGTGGATCATGCTCAGATCAATAGTGACACCTAACTGGTAAAGACATGGTAATTGGTATTGCAGTGATCAGAGTGTCTTAGGTGGAGCAACATTGCTGAAGTTTTTAAATGTCACTGTTGGGTTAAGAACCAGAAATATCCATCCTACAGCAGTCCTATGGTCATAAACATATCATTCATTCATTCATCTTCAGTAACTGTTTTATACAGGTCAGGGTTACAGTGGAATCAGAGCCTATTTTAGGAATACTGGATGCAAGGCATGAATACAACCTGGATGGGATGCAGGGGCACCATGCACACACACACACACACACACACACACACACACACACAGGCATACACAGTAACACACATTCACATCTATGGGCAATCTAAAGTAGCCAAAAAAACAGCTCTGCACTGTCAGTAACCTGAGCTCAAGATCGAAGCAGCCATGGTTTGACCTGGTCAGAAACTGTTGACTGATTAAAGGCTAGAGGACAATCCAACATATTGTACATGAAATAAATGAGCTATTGAGTACTCTTATCAACACCACAGCCACTAAGATCTTAAAAAGATGATCCAAGAAAGTTATGATTTTATATACTACGTATAAATATAATTAAGTGCTCCTTTGGCTTAAAAAGAATCATAATATGTATAAATATACTGTATGTCATAAACAATTTATCATAAAATCTATGGCTCATGATGTTTCCACCATACTTTTGGTCTTTTCCTGGGTTGAGCATGGGCCAAAGGAGTGCTTAGTTTTATGACATACTGATTCACCCATCCATTCTCATCATCATACTCCTCTAGCCTTACCTAGCCTTGGCCATTTTGTGCACCTTGTAAAGGAATTAGAGGAAATCCAAGGTTGCCAGGATGAAGGGACATTGATGTGGTCACCAGGAAACACTTTCTGATAGAGTTGGCAAAAAGCTTTCAAACAGAGCTAATAAGGTAAAACAGATGGCTACTTAATTCATTGTATTTAATAGTTTTCATTAGGCTTGTGTAATATTGATTTTTCGTTAATGACGCTATACCTTGCAAGTTAACGATTAACAATTTCATTATCCAGAACGTTTAAAAAGTGGCACTCTTTACATATAAATTCCTGAGATGTATTATAACAGCAATTTGGAGGTTTCTGTTTTTGTAGCACCTGCACACACACACACACACACACACACACACACACACACACACACACACACACACACACACACAGAGACATACACATATACACACATGCACAATAATTCACGGTTTACTGTGAACAGTACCAATAATAGCTCAAGTAATAATGAAGCTACACAATTTCTGGGAACCCTATACCTTTATTCATTGTGGTATGCACATTAAGCCAAATGACTTTCCAAATTGATAGCAATAGAGAGCACTGTGCATTTAATGACTTTTTTTTCCACCCTATTACTACACACATTGCATGATTTACAAAGAACGGGTCATTTTAGGAGCTCACTCATTTTGGGAATCTTTTAGCAGTTCTCAGCAATTTGATCTCATTAAATTTAAAGCGTGTTCTGCATTCAGGCATACACATTATCTCGAAAAGTCTTGTCCACTACCTTAGACAAAAACACCAGTAAAAGTTTGATTGAACCTCAGAGGTGCGATTTTTCACCCTGATCTCGAAAATTTGTCAGGACAGGCCAAGCCAGGCTAAATTGAATGAAAAATCCTATAGTGTTCACCAGTCTTCAAGGAAATACGAGAAAGAGTTTAAAGGCCTGTCCAGTTGGCAATAAATACCCAGTTAAAGCTCCTCATGAGGTTTCTATAGTGAAATTGTTGAGAGCAGTCAATGCCATTGAGTGAAGATGCAGTGCTGATTCCCCCTTTCCTTTCCTTGCTTTTTAAACATATATATTTCCATCTGACTGTCAGTCAGCTTACTTGTAGACATTAATCTTTTCAGACTTCTGCCGATAAAGTCTAAGGGGAATGGGAATCAGTTTATTTTCTATGTTTGAAAGTGGGAGCTTGTTGTCCTGAGATTTAACAGCAGTATAGCGCTCCCCATGAGGGACCATAATGGACCCTATCCATGGTCCTGATTGCCTTTCTTGTTTTTGAGTATTCTCACAATGCAGACTGCAAACCAAATTCAGCAGTTTTCTACTCCATGCCACAGTATGATGTTTCTCACAGTGATTTAACTCACACAGATTTTAAAGATGTGTTCAATAAATGTGAACTAATATGACCTGTGTGTGTCAGTGTGAACTGACCAAGTTTAATTATTTTCTTTTGCCTGATACTAGGGGGAAATTCATCTGAGCTCTGCATAGGAAGCCTGTCACTTTGGATGGTGTACGGAATGTCTACAGCTTATTTTAAAGGGGTCATTTGTGGCACATTTTTCAATTTTTTTTTTAGTTGCCGCAGTTGGTAGCAGATCCATCTCAGATCTACAGGGTTAATCTTATGCTACATAGCCAATCCATCAGGCTGGATCGGGGGTGTATTTCTGCCTCATACACAGTGTCCATCACATCCCTGACCAAGATAAAGTGCTTGCTGAAGATGAATGAATGCTGGATACTCTCTTTTTTTTTTTTTTTTACTTCTTTTTAATATTTTAGGAAATTATTAGTAAAATATGTTTACATGTTTTAAACACCTACTCAAAGTCTTCTCAAGTGATTAGTTGTATTGGTTAGTCAGTTTGGTATAAAGGGATAGTAGTTCAAGTCCCAGTACTCCAAATTGGTTGACCTTGCATTTGGTTTGTAGATGTCATGAAAAATCTCTTGATATATAGAACGGGAGGATTCGGGCAAGTAGAACGGGAGGATTCGGAAATGTAAAGAAAAGACGATTGAATATTACTACAACCAATGTGAGACACCATCTCTATATACATAACATCTTCACACCCCATTCAAATGCCTGTGATTGGGTTCAATGCTTTTTTTTCTGCAATAGAAAACATAAATTTAAATAGGTTTCTTTCAATCCACTACAAAGTTAAGAGCAGTCTTCACACCACTGAGTAACGATGAAGTGCTGATTTTCCTTTTCCATTCCTTGCTTTTTAAACAGATATATTTTTAGCTGACCCCCATCCAATTCACTTGTAGACATTCATCTTTGCAGCCTGCCTCCTATAATGTCTGCGGGGAATGAGACTCAGTTTATTTTCCATGTTTGAAAGTGAGAGGTTGTGGTACTGAGCTTTAACACCAGTCTAGGCCTTCATTTATGTTCTTTCCCAAGGGCATCTAAAGTCCTTGATAGTAAAAGTTGGATTTGAACCTTGCTAAGCTCAGCAGTATCTGACATCAGCAGACAAGCTCATTTCAATTGTCACACAAGGCTTGCCTGTAATCACCTTGAATATTTTCTTTTCAATCAGTGTGACTCCCATTGTAATATAAAGAATAACTTTACTAAGAATAAGCTGGTATGACGAAAACTTGGCATGCTTTTATTATTTGCAGTGAGTAACTGTCAAACCTGTTTGTAAGGACCTGTCAGATTAAACAAGGCTTTTAATCTATTGTCTATTGAAAAAGGGACTATGGTGTTATGTTTATGACAATTAAAAAAAAAAAGAAAATTAATGTCTCCACTTTTGGCTATGTGTCATAAATTATTCAAAATTTATTGGAAGATATACGATTTTTTTTTTATTATTATTATTACACTTTTTATCTTGGTAACACTTTACTTGAGGCTGAAATAACGATGCATAAGCATGTAATAGAAGATGTCATATGCAGTCATTGGTTGGCATTCATATCAATATTATATGCTATGATTAGAATAATTGCCATGATAGCAGTCATAATATTTGATGCCATGACAGTGAGTTTTGGCTTAGTTTGCTATAGGTGTGCATGATAAAACCATTAGCATGTGACAAAAATCATGACACCAGAGAGTTCGGCAGCTATTGTGTCAGTTATGATACTGGTAACATGATGCTGCTATACATCTGGATAAAAAGAGACAGCGACACTGTATGTCGTCTGCCACGCCACACATATACAGTATGGCATAGTTATGTTAGTCTTATAATGCAGTCAACAAGTAGTATGTTACCAGATACAGTACATGCAGAGGCATAAACCTTCCTAGAATATATCCAAGGATTGTTTTTTGTTTTGTGGAAAGCTGCAACAAATACTTTTAAACAGAAAAAAACCTTTTAGAAATCAAAAAATACATTACCATCCAAAAAACCCCTTTGATGCATTCTTATTTAAGATAATGAAATGCTTTATGTTAAACCTCATGTTTAAGTCATAGCTGAAAGAGGTAAATGTTTGCTTTTTTCTGGTTTAGCAAATGGTATGTCCTGTTTACTCAAAACCCTAATCAGGTCTTGCCAGAAAGTTCCACAGAAATGTGAATGTTTAGTTGTTACAAACTCAAATTGAGTTTGTTTTTGTTGTTTTATGACTGTTGGCAAAGTACAGACATTTTCCAATTTTGTTACAAGTTCCTAACAACTAAATACTGCTTAGGGTTTGAAAGGGGGGTGGGGGTTCAAAGTGAAAATCTTTTATTTCAGTAACAGCAGTACTGATGTACCTCGTAGTCAGCAGAGTTAGGCTGAAACCTGATTATCTGAAACTTTTTATATTCATATTTAATAGGAACACCCATATGCAAAACATTTAGTATCTTGTCAGTTGAGAATGGTTCTTTTTGTCTTGCTCGTGTTCCCATATTATGATTTGCAAAACCTTTTCTCGCAGAGAGACCTCTCTCTGAATAAATAAATAAATCAGTGTGGGGCATGGTGGCTTAGTGATTAGTACATTTGCCTTGCACCTCTGCGATTGGAGGTTCGATTCCCACCTTGACTCTTAGTGATTAATAAATTTGCCTTGCACCTCTGGGATTGGAGGTTCGAGTCCCACCTCGACTCTTAGTGATTAGTACATTTGCCTTGCACCTCTGGGATTGGAGGTTCGAGTCCCACCTTGACTCTTAGTGATTAGTACATTTGCCTTGCAAATCTGGGATTGGAGGTTCGATTCCCACCTTGACTCTTAGTGATTAGTACATTTGCCTTGCACCTCTGGGATTGGAGGTTCGATTCCCACCTTGACTCTTAGTGATTAGTACATTTGCCTTGCACCTCTGGGATTGGAGGTTCGATTCCCACCTTGACTCTTAGTGATTAGTACATTTGCCTTGCAGCTCTGGGATTGGAGGTTCGATTCCCACCTCGACTCTTAGTGATTAGTTCATTTGCCTTGCACATCTGGGATTGGAGGTTCGAGTCCCACCTTGATCTTAGTGACTAGTACATTTGCCTTGCACCTCTGCGATTGGAGGTTCGATTCCCACCTTGACTCTTAGTGATTAATACATTTGCCTTGCACCTCTGGGATTGGAGGTTCGAGTCCCACCTTGACTCTTAGTGATTAGTACACTTGCCTTGCACCTCTGGGATTGGAGGTTCGATTCCCACCTTGGCTCTTGCAGCGTTTGAATGTTTATTCCGGGTTCTCTGGTTATCTCCCTCCAACTCTGTGTTGTAGGTTGATTTGTATTGTCTGTGGTGATTATGCCCTGCGATGGTTTGGCAGCTTTCCCCCGCCTTGTGCCCCGAGTCCCCTGGGATAGGCTCCAGGCTCCCTGTGACCCTGTGTAGGATAAGTGGTACAGACAATGCATGTATGGATGTATGGAAGGTGTTTGTTCTTTGAAGTACATATCTAAAAACAGTATGCGTCCATGATTACATCATTTTGACAAACTGATTCATTATTATTACAGAAAACAAAATGTTTAGAGGTCTCGACATTTAGTTGAGTAACTTGATGTAGTTATACCATTGCCAAGTTAAAAACGCTTCCGGTTAGAGAATTGAGCTAAGGTTCCTTTTGGTTACCTTTTGAGAAAAAATCTAAATAAGTGGCACTGTAGTAGAGTTGAGCAGCTGATGCCGGGCCCATTAGTGTGCTGTGTGTCACTCTTAGTCCGAACCCGACACCACATCACGTCGCACCACACCACGGCCCATCCATACAAGATTAGGTCTCCAATCAATACACAATTGAGCTGCAGGGCTGATCTTCAGGTTCCACTGAATTTCAGGAAATTTTATGACCGCACCGACTGACTTTATTTTTGCTTGATAGATGAATGGTGACAGGAAAGAACATCATTATATACATACTGTGTATAAATTATAGTTTTTTCCCCCTCTTCTATCATTGTTTGATTACAATAATTTACAAAAACCTCCTTATCTCAGCTCATCGTTACAAGTTCACAAGACAGATGATCAGTGTGTAAAGTTTTGGTGAATTAAAATAGATGAGAGTAGCTTGTACGTGTGTGTGTGTGTGTGTGTGTGTGTGTGTGTGTGTGTGTGTGTGTGTGTGTGTTTGTGTGTGCGCGCCTACCTAAAGGCACACTCGCATCATTCATACTGCACAAAATAAGGCTGTCATGTCTGTCTTTGTGCATTATTGAACATAACCCTTGACGTCTGCCATCGCCTCTGTTATTTCCTATCACTGAAACCATAATGTGAAGCAACAAAACACAGCAAAGGTACATTTACTCTAAATTAGGTCATTTCAAGAGCCATTACAAACAAACCAAAGGTTGGCAGAAGATGATAAATTGTCAGTTAGACCATCAGGATATAAAGTGTGAATTGGCTCTCTTCTTCCTTAAAATTTGTCGTGCATAGTGACATGAATCATCTTCAAAATACCAATTTCACTACACAGACCATAGCATTGTTGTCCAAATAAAAATTATTGCATCATTTTCTTTCTCCTTCCAGTCTTCTGATTTGCATACTATGTTGCTTTGATGTATAAGTTGAAGCAGCTGCTAGGGCTCAAAATGTACTGTATAGTCCTGAAAATATGATCAAATTGAATATATGGATCTTACTATTCCCAGAACAGTGTGATGCTGCAGTAATGGCTCCTTGCTTTATTAAATTCTAATTTGGTTGCTAATGTCTTGTGCAACAGAAGGTCCTTTTCCAGAGACAAGAATGAGGAAAATTGTTTTTTTTTCCCGCTCTTGGCTTGAGCTGTTCACTGGCCATTGTGTCCTGTGGGACTAGCTATTTGTTTATCTCTCTCAGTGGCTATGTTGGAGTTGAGTCCTCTTTGACAGTGTGGCAGAAAAAGCCAGAGGCAGTCCATTAACTCTTGGCTATACTTCCTTGCACTGATACGATGAGACAACTGTTCAAATTCAACCAATGTCTTGGAATGTGCAGATAGTTTTAATTTTATGTTTAAATGTTTGCTGCTGTTCTGTGTCCTCCTATTATCTAAGTAGGTTCATGTATGAATTTATCAATTGTAAATACATATATTTGTCTGCTATAAGTTACTTACTAATGAAGAGTCCAACCACCAAAAATGACCTGATTTCCATCCAATAGCCACTTGACTTTTAGCGGGCTTTGCATTGGACAATCATCATGAAAGTTGAATGGTTTGTACAGGCTAGACTCCAATCAGACATTAGACATAAATTCTCTGCAGTCCTTTATTCAAGCAAGCTCAAATTATGTATGGTACATCTGAGAAACACATTATATTTATTCTATTCCCTTATGGGTGCTTTGGCTGTATTCCAAACAGCATGCTTAAAGCTGAATAATAAGCAGGACATATAAATGTTTAATGACAGGGTCTTATGCATATGCAGTATTAAAGGTGGTTCAGTTTTTTGTTTGTTTGTTTGTTTGTTTGTTTGTTTGTTTGTTTGTTTTACCATGACTAGTTATGATGCTCCTTTTTATTGCTATGATGTTAACCAGCAAAACCAATTAAAAATCATTAGTGATTATAACAGAAGTTTTTTTCAGTGAACGCACTGCAATGTGTGAAGGATAATCCACGGCAAGGTGTGCATTACACAATTTTAATGCACGCCGTGGAGGCAAAGAACCACGGTTGCCTCAGCAGAGAACATTAAAATCGTGTAATGCACACCTTGCCGTGGATTATTCCACTTGGTCACTTGACAGCGTTGACAAGTTAAAGCAGGCATTGATATATGTAGCACAATATTTGACTGAATAAATAATGGTTCATTTTCTTTTGTTATTTTATATACGGGTCGTAAGATCTAGAATTATGTCTGCTCTTAATCATACACAGCGAGTGTGATAAATAGTAGTGTGATAAATAGTAAATAATAAATAGTTATTAGAGAGCGTGAGAGAGATTGTGCATGTGTGTGAATTACCTGCTTCTGTGCTGCGTCTCTGTCACGATTCCTCCTGTTGGCCAGCCGTACCATGGCTGGATCTGGCGGCCTCTGGTGGCCGAACTCCAGTAGTGACCATCCTCAGTGTGCCCGTGGACTCCATCTCCCAGAAGCCACTGCAGGTCACATGGACTCTGACACCTGTGCCTGGTTTTGTTAACGAACACTGGGGTTGTGTATATATAGTGCTAGTAGAGCACATGGTGTTTGTCTTTCGTTGCGTGTGTATATTCGTTTCTCATAGACTCC
>JAFFST010053555.1:40703-54248 GCA_022414735.1 Noturus placidus
TTTGTTTATGTACCTGAGAAGCAGGTTTTGTTTTCATGTTTACTAGCTTAAGTCTTTTGGTTCCTAGCCCTTTTTCTGAGTCTCGTGCTGGTATTTGTTATTTTGTGTTGACCTAAAGTTTCATTTAATAAATCTGCGTAAAGCCAGTCTGCGCCTGTTTCCGCCTCACTCAACCAAACGTGACAGTCTCTAACAATAATGAAGCTGTGAGTTTAACTACTGCATGCAACTGTAACTATATGTTACTATGGTTACAGTTGTCTATAGGCAGCGCATTATTTTAGAATGGTGATTAAACTGACTGGAACTACCTGCGCATTCAACGGTTTGAACGCACACCTTCCAGCCAATCAGAATCAAGTATTCAGGCAGACCATGGTATTTGTTCATGTATTCAAAGTTTATGAAGTATATCACTTCCATTTCCTTCCCAGTGTGAAACCCCTGGGGTGACTCATGAGCAGTGGCTCTTGTATTTCTATCCAAGTAGAATGTGTATATATACACATTGAAGGGAAAATGCCCTGTCACTAAAGACGATTCTTGGCAAGGTCCAGCATATTGCTGCACATGTCGCAGACAGACTGAGATGGATGACCAGCCTCAACCAGGCCCTGCAGATAAGAGAAAGAGAGAGAAAGTTTAATTCCACTGGTAAGAGCCCATTTCCCATTCCATCCTCAATCAAACCTACCGACTGCTCTATCCAAGGCACAAGGTCTCGTGTCTTAAATGAGAAAAAGGGGATATTCATTGAAATTTCATCACTTTAATAATTCCACTTATAATTCCATTCAAAACATCATCCAGTTAAAATGTGCGCATTGATTAACATGTTGTCCTCATCATGTTGTAGAGGATTGCAGAGCTCTCTTCTAGATTGCTTAATGTAGAATACTGAATGTGTTGAGAGTCTTATAGTAAATATGGTCCTGGAGGGCTTGTACGCATGGATACATCTGAATACATGACACATCCCCTCCAACCACCTTCTCTTGGCTGTTATTTCAGACTGTTTAACATTCACCAATTTGGCCACAGTATGAATGGTGACCACAATCTTTCCAGCGTTTATTTCTTATCTGAACTGACACCAGGCCAGTACAATAAGCACAGTGTCTGCATGGCGTGAGTGGCATATAACAACCATTAGTTCACTCCAAACTACACATGCTGACTTTTTTTTTCATCTTAAAGAAAAGTAATGGCCAAATGTAAAATAGTGTCACTGAAGCATGTGGGATGGGGACAGCTGAGGTTTGGACAGCTTTAAATACACCACACACACACACACACACACACACACATACACACACACACACACACAAATACATAGCAGTGAGACATGGCATGTGCATAAATTTGCTCATGCCCCTTAACTTCAAACTATTAAATGCTTGTAGGACATCAGTGATTATTTATCATTCTCTTTAGGGTTACTGAGGAGGAATGTGATGGACAAGTGAAGGGCATAAGCAAGCATATATCTTATCTTCATCAATGCAGTGCTGATGCTAATCCTGATGCAGTGTTGAAACTCATGCAAAGGAACACAAATGCTAGCATATCAGAGACGGTTACAGCGTTTGCTACATCATAGATAAAATCAGTAAAATGACTTATGCAAATGCGTTTTACTTTTGACTTAAAATAAATTAGATATGCCAGATCGGCATATCTATACACTTGGAGGCAGTTATACTGTAGACATGCTTAACCAGAATCAAAGTGTGTGTTATTTGGCCAAAAAGGATTTGACGACTAAAAAGCATTAGTTGTCCCATATTCATTTACTTCAGTACTTGTTTACATGTTGCCAGGTAGCAGAGACTGCTTCCAGTGTAGGTTAAATGTTTTATTTTAACTGGCAAACAATTCTCTTTGTGCTTTCCTGGCTAATCCCCTCATGAACCTGGCATAGACTTTTGGTGGATAGCCAGAGTAACGGTTGTGATATATTCTTTCCATTTAAAAAAATGGATTTAATGGTGCTCTGTGGGATTTATTTTTTTAAATATCCTAACCCTGATTGATATTTTTTAAAAACTTTTTATACTTGTTTTGATAGCCCCTTGGTCTTTATTATGCTGCTTGTTTACATTTTTAGGTCTAGGACCTTTCAAGAAACAAACTCTGGGACCTTGAACAGATGTAGTGCTATTGAGATCATGTGATGCTTTAATTGCACAACAATGAATTCTGTTTTTTGTTTTGTTTTTGTTAAATAATATTAAATAAATAAATAAACTAAATTTATTTGTAAATAATTTTGCAAAATACAGTGGCACTTAAGTATATTTCGGTTCCAGGCTGTAACACTACACAATATGGAAAAGTTCTAGGAGGGTGAAAATTTATGCAAGGCACTGTGTAGCCCAAGGGAAAGGGCAAAGGTCAGTCGGAGGCAATGAATGATAATAATCGTAGTGTTTATACTGTATGTCAGCTCTGAAGCATGTTAAAGTTGTGGCTCAGAGACAATCAGAAGCATATGCCCCATCTCAGCCCACCTTTATGTTTGTTAATTTATTCAATATTATTGATTTATTCATTCTAATTAAGTAACTGCTTCATCAGTGTCATAGCCAGTATAATATTAAGTATTATATTATTTGTATATATATATATATATATATATATATATATATATATATATATACATACATACATATATGTACATATATGTAGATTTACATCTTAAAAATACCATCATAAAAGCTTAAATTGGTGCTTTTGAAAGATGAGGCTGTAAGATGTCCAGTATCTGTGCTGAAGTACAAGCAAGATGGCTACCCTAGTGAAATACAACAATAATTCTGGTATGTAAGTGACAAAACTACAATGAGGCATAATTATTTATAGCTCTTATTCAGCCACGTACTAGAAAATATCCACTATCACTGTTGGTAATAGGTAATGAACATTACCACTATTTTAAAGGCACGGATGGTAGTAGTAGTGGTAGTGGTGCATATTTTATTAGTTTAAATTGGTAAAAAAAAAATGTTTATAATAATAACTTTTTAATATTTGTGTTTTTCAACAACAACAACAACAACAACAACAATAATAATAATAATAATAATAATAATAATAAGTGAAAGTATAAATAAAGGTCTTTGAAAGCACTTTGAGAAGCTGCTTTTAAAGGCGCTCTATAAAATAAAGATTATTATTATTATTATTAGTAGTAGTAGTAGTAGTAGTAGTAGTAGTAGTAGTAGTAGTAGTAAAACTGTGCTTGAGTAATGCTGTGTTGAGTTTCACATGTTCTCCCCATGTCCAGGTGGGTTTCCTCCCACCTTGAAAAAACCTTCAAAAAGTGGATTGGCTTCACTAATTTGCCGCTAAGGGTGTTTTCATATATAGTTCGTTTTAAAAGAACCAAACCCAGTTCACTTAAAGTGAACCAGAAAGGGAGCCAGCTGAAAGTGACCTCAGTCTTTTTGGTGTTCACAATATATTGGACTCAAAAGAGAACCCGTTTTTTTTTTTTTTGGTCTTCTTCAGCAATGAAGTGATCTCAGACACTTTCTTGTTCACACCACCACTTCATAAGAAGTCAGACCCCAGACTGCACCCAGAATTTCATCCAAGTCATTATAGAAGGGACAGGAATCCTTCATTTCAGTGGACTCTCCACTTCGATGCATTTTATCACAGGTGCTCATATACTTCTGTCATAGTGTTTTTTTTTACTTTTACCAATCATTGTAGTGCTGTTCTGTTATAGCCTCTTTCCTTCATTTTTTCAGAAAACAAAAGAGAGCACGGATTGCTAAACCGAGAGCACGGATTACACACGGCTTTTTTTTTTTTTTACCTGGTACTAAGGGGGCTCCGTAGAAACACGTATGTTCTTATGTGTTGAGGACAGTTGGCCTTTAATGCAATCCTCATTCCAAATTTCAAGAAGTGCACAGCTCTCCTCCTGAGACCACACAACCCCATGACCTGACATGTTTTGTGTTGTTTTCAGCAGTGACAGAGCATGGCTGCAGGCACAGCAAGCCTCCAGGTACACATGTCGAAACGAAATGCAAAGTGGTCTGGGACCTCATTGCTTTCACAGATCATGAAGAAATCAAACCACAAATGAACCCACAAACAAACCGTACTCAGACCTCCTCCATAGGTGGTCTGAGTACAGTTCACTTTTGGGTCCTTTTAGGGGGGTCTGAGATCATTTGCTTTGTTCACATATACATGCTTGGAGGGCTCAAACGAACTAGGTGTGAAAACACCCTAAATTTGAAGAAGTGTGTGTGCATGATGCCCTGTGATGGACTATTATACCACCAAGGGTGTGCTCCCATTGAACTCCTACTGTTCCTGGGATAGACTCTGGATCCTCCATTACTCTGACCAGTGCGATAAAGCAATACAGAAATAACATTTTTGGAAGCCAGGACTTTTGTGGAAGAGTAATAAAATAATAACTGCCTATATGCTTACAGTCAGAAAGTTCTGTTTTAAATAAAGCGCAGGATGACCAAATGTTGATTTTACTGTACTGTAGCATGAATATTTGTTTGCTGTAGGCTATAGCCTGCTTATTTTCTAATTGTAGTCAGAGATTCTGAAAAACATCTCGTCTTCACATCACTTTCTGCTGAACTTTAACCTACATAGAGTGGCTGTTATGTACTCAGGGCTAGAACATTTGAATGCTGTATCAAAGACAGTATTTTTCGGTATTTGTATATGTACTGCTATTGAAAAATTATATAATACCAAGCCAATGCTGATTATAATAGATGAACAATATACTTTGTCGTGCTTGCTACGGCAGCACATATACTAAAATTGGAGCAATATACTTTGTGAAGATTTGGTTACAATATCTCCTTTCTCATTCTCAGAATTGCAGAGCGGCTCATGTGGGAACCCAGGCGTCCCTCCCAAAGGAATCCTCTATGGGACCCGCTTCAACGTTGGGGATAAAATCCGCTACAGCTGTGTCAGCGGCTATGTGTTAGATGGCCATCCCCAACTCACCTGCGTGACCAATGCAGGCAATGCAGCAGTATGGGACTTCCCTGTGCCTATCTGCAGAGGTAAGCACTGAGCAGTTCTCTGTTTGTGATTGCTGCATGATGGGATGTATAGTATACACTGCATTTGTGAGTCTGATTGTATACGTGTGTTCTCGCCAATGGCGTACAGTCCTCTGTGATTCTAGGGCTTTGACGGTGTTCATGTGACCTGTGTACTGTAGATTTGCACTAAATGTTCATATATACAGAGGTTGAAGATATGATACATACAGATTGTTCTATTTGTCTATATACAAGTAACATGAAAGTTAACAAAGTGCTTTTGTTTACATAAAACATCCAAAGGCCTAGATAACCAAGGCAGTACGCCATTTCTGTTGGGTGGTGTTTGTGTGATGGTCTTATGTATGATGTGTTTGCTTCTCTGCATGGGTTCTTTACTGTACATTTCCACTAACCTTAGTTGTCTGTGTATAATCACTTGCCTTGGTAGGAGGAGTTTTGCGCAGTTCTGGAAAGTCTGGAAAAGTGTGGAATTTAATATGGAAGAATATGGAAATTCAGAAAACACTTGATTGAAATGAAGGATATTCTATTGTTAAAGTGTTAGAGACATTAAGTGTGTACACCAATTGTATTTTGACATCCCATTATTGCCAGCACTAATAAGGCTAGCTAGCGTTCATGTTTTCCCCTTCCCAGACTCTTGATAAGGCAAGGACTACATCTTATCTTTAAGTAGAGATGATAGCATTTGCATCATGCTTATTTTGGTTCGTCAATGCTATGTTCGCTGATGTAGAATAACAAATAGCTGACAGTGGTTCAGTGTGGAACTTTTTCCTACCCTAGAGCACAGTCAGAATCGGAGGCAGTTTCATGTGCCAGCATGTATACTGCACACAGGGATTCATCTTGGCATATGTGATACTACCCACTGTCAATGAAATTGCACTATATATAATGCTTTATGCAAGAAAAAAAGACTGTGTGGCTTTCAATGTGCATTACATGTCTTGATTTCAAGGGAAATAAAGTGTTGCTGATACGAGTCCAGATATGGATAAAGAGAAGGGGAGAATACATACAGGGTTTTAGGGTATCAACATTTCTCACTTACTGCAAATAAACAGAAGGAAATAAGCTGTTTGAATGCCATATAGTTAAGCTTATGAGAGACTCAGGAAGCTTTTTACCAGGAAATTCTGGATCAGGTAACACCTTAGGATTAAGGTGATATTATTAGAGATATAGTTTGCAAAATATTAAGTGTTACCTTTTGTTACGTTTCCTTTTGAGGAGTGCGGGTGGTGCAGCAACAGGAAGACGACGATCAAACTGAATACAAAGTCCGAAACAACAGACAAAGTCCAGGCGATCGGGCGAAACAATCCAAAAGGGGGTATCCAGCAAATCATAATCCAAAACAGGCAGTATATCCGTAACTCAGGGAAATCCAACACACAGACAAAGGCTTGGTAAAACGACAGCATTTAGGCTACTGAGCGTTGACGTCACAAGGCTCTGATGTCAACGAGGTCCTTTAATACCTGTGATAGAGTGAAGGTGTCCTCAATCAGAATTCCAGTGAATGTGAGCGTGACTGGGAAGTGTAGTTCTTGTCGGCCATGTTTGTAGTTCGCTCTGCACTCCAGGAACTGTAGTCGCGAGTTTGACACGACGTGACAACTTTAAAAAAGGTCAAACATGTAAATAAAAATCCTTCAGGTAAAACGTCACTCCAGAATTATTGGCAATCAACATAAAAATGAGCAAAAATGATTGTATAAAACACACATTAGTCATAATAAAACTTTTCACTCAAACAATAGGAGAAACTAATTCTTTTTGTTCTAACAAAAAAAAAAAAAAATCAGTACAGCCACTTTTTAAGACAATTAAGTTTTCTCTCATAATGATTGCATACTAAAGGGTAGCTGTAGGTATATATCCCCCAGAACTCTTTTATTTTTTATTATTTTTGTTTCCATGGGGCATAAAATATAAGGTTGCACAATTGTAAAATCTTTTTACTGTCCGTTAACATGAGAAAAAAAGTATTTTTTTTTTTTTTTGCGCAAAGACATAGATGGTTGTTGACTTGCACAGATCAGGCAATGTGGGGGAAAAAAGTATTTGATCCCCCCTATGTTTGACAAACATTAGAATATAACAGAACTTAAATGTTCTGCATGGAGGAGAAGATAAATATCTCAAAAGTAGTGACTCACTGTAAAAGTGCAAGTCAGTTTGAAATGAAATACACTGCTTAAAAAAAGTCTTTAAATAGATCTACACAAATTCCTTCTATTATTTTTTGTTACTCTAATTCATTTATGCTCATTTTAATGAAATGTGCTCGTAATTCTAGCACTATAATTATTTTCTCTCATAGCCATGGAAGTGCAATATATATATATATATATATATATATATATATATATATATATATATATATATATAATATTAGACAGACCTTTTCATAGTTTATTTCTTTTTTTCCCCCTAAAATAGATGTCTGTGGCATTGCGTCGTATTTTCTGGGTAATTGAAGAACACATCCTTCAAGCTTTCAATGTTACATACATATGCCCTCAGCTGCTTCATTGGCAACCTGACTTCCATCAACAAAGGGAGACATGGCCTTCTTATGAAGAAAAAAATATATTTGTTAGTTTAAAAAACAAACCATCGGAACGTTAAATCAGGAAACCTTTAACAACACAACATCCGCAAATGCCAGCGTTATGGTGAAATTAGGTAATAAATTAATCCCCAGACTCAGGCTTGGTGTTGTTAAAAGCACTCAGGAATTATTTGTTGTTCTCTGCTGCTTCTTATTTCACTGCTGATTGTGTGATGAATGAGTTCACTTGCCACTTGTTAACCTGAACCTGTCAGCACTGCACACTGTGGCTTGAAAATTACAGTTTGCTGAATAGCATTCGAACTCCATTTCATGTCAAGTAGGTTTTTACTGTCTTCACACTTGAAATATTCCTCCAGGAGTGTGATGCAACATATAAAACAATAAAGGAGCACAGTACAAAAGGATAGTACAGGTCATTATACATTACATAGTGCTAACAATACAGTATAAAAGGACCTTCATGTCCAACTTTTTGGTATGATTATCAAAAGCTGTGTAAAAACTGTTCAAATTACATCAGACAATATCGTATGTATTAATTTTACATGTGTGTAGAAGTACAAGGAGTAATAGATGATTGATTCCCATTATAGTTATATACTTGTTAATATAAAGCAAGGATTTCCAGTTTGAATCGGTTCATGGACAGCATTTTTGACTATCGTTGAAAAACGGCGCACAAATTGTTCCTTCGCCATATTTATTAACAACAATAGCATGATGTGTGACATTCTAACAGGATATTAAAACTCTTACTCATTCACAGCGCTCCAAATGAATTGCAATAAACGTGATACGGAAGAGCAACTTTGATAAAGCCTTTTCATTATGGATTATGGCAGAGGTGTTTAAATTGTGTGCTGCACAAAGGAATTTCAGTTATAAAATACTACAAAATATATAAACATTTAAAAGACTCTGTCAGACCTGACAACATTTAGACATTTTGCATGGGAGCTCCACAAGATTAGCATTGGAGTACATTAGTAAACTCTCTAAAATATTGCAAAAGAGCACTTTTGTTTTCATAATAAACATGGCAGACGAGCCAGTCGGCATATGAATCTGGAATGACTGACAGTTACAAAGATGTGAACTCTCCAATATTTACTGATACTCTTTGGAAGCCCTGTCCCCTTCCCTTATATTCATAGTAGTAATGTTTTGGCTCACAGAGACTAAAAGATGCTCTGATGCAGCGCCATTGCATTCTGTTATGGTAAATGGAGAATGTTTTGAGTTCATTCGTGTGAAATAAAATCTACAAATGTATTCGTATTAACTGATGACTTTTGAACTAACTAGCACGCACGCGCGCACACAAACCATACACCTGTTTGTTTGTAAAACACAAAGAAAACTTTCCCCAAACACTTGATCTTTCAAAACATTTCAAAATGCAGCAGCCTTAGGCCTTAAATCCAAGAACAAATCAATATTGAAAACAGCCTACCCATTACACTCAATTAGTTAAAAGTTCTGCAAACGCATTTGCAAGTCACGTTCTAAAGCCACGCCTCCACATTAGTACACATCCGGTTAAAGTAAAACATTACCTTTTTTAAAAAAAAAAATTGTTAACACTTGCAGATTTAAATATAAATAAATAAATTAATGTGATCCAGTAAAGCAGATAAAATATGCACTTTGGATTTTAGCCACATATTCACCTGAAGTAATTTAGTAGAGAACTTAAAGCATTTAAGTAATTTTAATAATTCACAGATTTGTTTTTGTCATATTCGCATTTTTGGTTTCGGCAAAGAGACAAAAAAGAGCAACATTTTTAAAAGATTGAATAAGCCTACAGCAAATTGTCTAACCATTTACAAATAATGTTAATCGCCATGATAATTGGACAGAGCTTAAAAATGCTGTTTATTTGATTTGCTCTCCTGCTTGTCACATCAGCAGTGAAAAATGTTGGCCATTCCAAAGCAATTCACAGTTTTCTGTATTACAGTATGCTTTATTAGGTCTTCTGTATCATAAGACTCATATTTTCATGCTTTTATTTGATCTATTTTCTTTTTATATTATATTTTTTATGTACTTTGAATATTGACAACTTTGTTTTTGTTGGGAGGTGGTGGCAAGTTCTCCAAAAAATTAAGAAGTTTGCCTCATGGGGAAAAACATTTGAATAAATATGTATTATGAACTTTAAATTGGCCCTATACACACCAATTATGCAAAATGTTAAGGTGCTCTTTACCGTGACCTAAGAAGCAAATGCATATAATTAGGGTTTGAGATGTGTCCAAATAATTTACAAGTTTATAAGGAAGCTTGACTGTGTGTTTAGTGCACTGTTGCCTGAGGGAGTGTTGAGCAGGCTGTCATGTCAAAGTATGAAATCAACATGACAGCACTGCTACACAGGTACCTTGGTCAAGGCGAGAGATTTTGGAATGTCTGTTCAACCTAGATGGCTGCTAGCCTCGGTGTTATGAGTCATTACTATCAATCCATGTCACATACCCCAGGGTGTACCCCGCTAACACATATTGTGCCTTTTTATTCTGAAGGCAACTTTGTACTCAAATGTATTAAATGGTAATTCAGAGAAAAGCGTATGTTTTCTTTATTTGGACAGCCAAGTCAAAATGGAACAAAGATCTATACTCAAGAAACAGTCAGTGTGGCATTCTGTGGCCCCAAACACAGGCATTTTGTGTCTGGACATCCTCCAGGCAAGCTTGGAGGGCATTTTATTAACATAATGAGTATGCTACTCCAGGCGAGTAAACTTTTGCTGCTGATAAATAAGGAATATTTCTGGATATATACAGCTTGTGGTAGTGGTCAGCAATAACAAGTCAGTAAACTCTAAGAGAAGTGGACTGTCATAAAGAAAGATTTCTATACTCTTAATCAGATAGATATAAAGTAAATCCATGTAGGAAAGTGGTTCATATCTGGAGTTTAATGTTTTGGCCCAGTAATGCCTAAACATAAATGAACATTACAAGCTTACAGTGGGGGAAAAAGTATTTGATCCATTGCTGATTTTGTACGTTTGCCCACTAACAAAGAAATGATCAGTCTATAATTTTAATGGTAGGTTTATTGGAACAGTGAGAGACAGAATAACAACAAAAAAATCCAGAAAAATGCATGTCAAAAATGTTATAAATTGATTTACATTTTTAATGAGGGAAATAAGTATTTGACCCCCTCTGCAAAACATGACTTGGTCATGACTTAGTAATTACTTTTCATTTTCAATGCCCTGGCTGAGGGAAGGAGGTTCTCACCCAAGATTTGACAGTACATGGCCCCGTCCATCGTCCCTTTGATGCGGTGAAGTTGTCCTGTTCCCTTAAAAGAAAAACACCCCCAAAGCATAATGTTTCCACCTCCATGTTTGACGGTGGGGATGGTGTTCTTGGGGTCATAGGCAGCATTCCTCCTCCTCCAAACACGGCGAGTTGAGTTGATGCCAAAGAGCTCCATTTTGGTCTCATGTGACCAGAACACTTTCACCCAGTTGTCCTCTGAATCATTCAGATGTTCATCGGTAAACTTCAGACGAGCATGTATATGTGCTTTCTTGAGCAGGGGCGCTGCAGTATTTCAGTCCTTCACGGCATAGTGTTTTACCAATTGTTTTCTTGGTGACTATGGTCCCAGCTGCCATGAGATCATTGGCAAGATCCTCCCGTGTAGTTCTGGGCTGATTCCTCACTGTTCTCATGATCATTGCAACTCCACGAGGTGAGATCTTGCTTGGAGGCCCAGACCGAGGGAGATTGACAGTTCTTTTGTGTTTCTTCCATTTGCGAATAATCGCACCAACTGTTGTCACCTTCTCACCAAGCTGCTTGGCAATGGTCTTGTAGCCCATTCCAGACTTGTGTAGGTCTACAATCTTGTTCCTGACATCCTTGGAGAGCTCTTTGGCCTTGGCCATGGTGGAGCGTTTGGAATCTGATTGATTGCTTCTGTGGACAGGTGTCTTTTATACAGGTAACAAACTGAGATTAGGAGCACTCCCTTTAAGAGTGTGCTCCTAATCTCAGCTTGTTTCCTGTATAAAAGACACCTGGGAGCCACTGTTCAAATAAACCTACCATTAAAATTAGAGACTGATCATTTCTTTGTCAGTGGGCAAATATACAAAATCAGCAGGGGATCAAATACTTTTTTCCCCCACTGTAAGTGATTATCATTGGCTGACCTCGTTGCCTTCCCATACTACAAACATAATTTTGGAAAATGGCCTTTGGCTTAACATAGATCAAATATACATACATAGTATATCCATGTGACTGTGTATCATCTTGTACCCAAATATGGTAATACGCGTTCCAGATGTACAACTTCTGCTGAGGTATGCAGTTCTGTTGAAGCAAATCTAAATATGGATCTTGGCTACGGTAGCTCTGCAAATGCTGAGAGATGCAAAAAATATTTGTAGTTATTATAAATAAATAAATAAATAAATAGATAGATCTGCCCGTGTTTACAGCATTCGTTAATGTGGTCAGGTTAATTATCTATAATAGCTGAATGATTGTGCATAATAGAAACTGTACACCTCCAGCAATGACCACCTGTGTCTGACTGCCTTCTGTTTAGAGTGCATGGATATGCAAGGGGCAAATATGCAGGTTAAAGTGCTACAAATGATCCCACTTTATCAGATAAACCCATAGAAAACCTGTGGGGTGAACTGAAGAGGAGAGTCCACCAGCGTGGACCTCGATATTTGAAGGATCTGGAGAGATTCTGTATGGTGGAATGGTCTCAGAACCCTTACCATGTATTCTTGGGGCATGCAGGGACATATTGAAACACCCTATATATGTTAGGAACAGATAATGGGTTTAGTAGCTATACCATATTTCATATGTCGTATTTTTATCTGCAGTAACAAAGACAAAAGTGTTATGCATTCCTTATATGAACACATCACAGGAATAGTTGTCTTGAAAGTATCTTAAGTGTTCTATGAAAGCACTAACAGGCAGGTCACAGACATAATAGCAATTTAACCAAAACCATGAACTAGCACAAACAATAGGTGCTCAATCCCTGAAATAGTGATGTCATATTGCAACATCTTTTGCTCTAGTTAAATACCCTGTTAAAGTGGTAACTGGCTTGGTAATTGATGGCCTTTTGTAGTCGATTCAGTTTTTGAACTTAACAAATTTCCACCTTTAATCTGAGCCAGGGTCTCTGTTCTGACAACTCCACATCTGTTGAAAAGAAACACAAATTCAGCCGGAGAATAATTCAACTGGCATGTCTCAGCACTTTTGAAGTTTTCAGGTAGACTTCAGGGCCAGCAGGGAATGTGTTCTTACAAGCTTACAACAGTCACAAACTGAATGTCACTCTAAAAAATGTACTTTTCTCTCAATATCTGTCTGTCTCTTTTTTCTGCTTCAAATCCCTTCTTTAAGAAATGGCTTTTCCTTCACTGGATCAGGTAGAGCTTTGGGTTTAAGTGTACTTCAGAAACTCAGTTTGGAAAATGTGTGATGGGTAGTTGGATGGATGGATGGATGGATGGATAGATGGATGAATTATTAGTAAAATTGTATTATTAATGAGCTTATCAGTGAAATGGGGCTTGTTGGCAGTAAGGGAAATTTCAAACACTGCAGAGTATGAAATCAGGCCCAATGAGGGTGCCTGGGAGATTTTCCAAATTTCCTGGATACTCCAGGAATTGGATGCATGAGCATACATATGAGCACTGGCTGGTCCCCCAGGGGCTCTTGTGAATATTGATGGCATAACAAAACCTGCTTGTTTCTGGCAGGAGGGGAGAATCTTGTCTGTAGAGGGATCTTTCAACAAGATAATCACCCCAAAACATTAAAATCAGCACACGAACAGTTGCCAGGGTCTGGATTTGAACTTGTTCAAAACATAGGGTCTGAATTG
>JAFFST010053555.1:54337-65766 GCA_022414735.1 Noturus placidus
AAAGTTTGACCCAGAGAGGATCTTTGAAATAGGTTTCACAGGTGTTACATTTTATAACGCATTTAAAAACATGAAACATGACTACTAGGATGTAATGGAAAGGTTACTGGCATAAAACCTGAGGCCATGAAAGTGATCTATAAAAATCACTTACCGTACTTTTTCTATATCAAACTCTTAAAAATACACATAATCCCAGAAGTTTAGCTGTATTGCCAGGGCATGGTGTTTGCTGTGCATCTATCTCAGTAGGTCTTCAGTAAAGCTTGTGCATGTTGTGATATCTGATCAATCACATCTGATATTTTTATAATCTGATAATTACTTCAGCTTGAACTCTTCACTGTCATACATGAAAGAAAGTGCAGGATTCTTGTCAGGTCTCTAATGTCCTTGCATTTAACAACCCAATGTGAATTAGAGCGTTAATGTGTTCCCACTTTTCTGTATTGTACAGTCTGTCTTAAATTATGTTTATTTTAAGTTGAGTTTGTGCTACCTCTGCACCAGTTCCACACATGTTCCCACATAGTGTGATGGACTTAGAAAAGCTTTCTCAATATAGTATTTGTCACATAGTGATTGTTTGTGGATTAGAACACATCAAATATGTTACAATTTCTAGTATTTACACCACAATCTACAGTTTGTATTACATGTAATATCAAACACATAGCTCTATGGGAAAAAAAAAAATCATAGAGGCTCCTGTTCAAAAATAAAGGTACTAGAAAACTCAATTACAAGAAACACTCACCTGTCACCAGTTTACCTGTTGTTTCTCTGTTTCTCTGATTTTACTGCTATGGGTGATCAGACAGGATACGAAAAAAAAGAAAATATAGTAGAGAACAGCAGAAGTTTTGAAGGTCAAGCACTCTTAGCAATGGTTCAGCAAAAGCCCTCTAAATATTCAATGCATGAGTGAGAGAATCAATAAGCCTCTAAGGACATTTTGCCTCTTAATTAACCAATGAGCTATTTAGCCACTTTAGCTAAACTGTTTTAAAAGCAGGACTCATATTCAAGCTTTCACACAAAATGAAACAGAGCAGAACACATTCGTTGTGAATGCAACATTAAATATTCATCTGCTATTTTGAATATTAAAGCCTGCATGCAGTATTTAAAATGAATGCCACATTTACTACTTTTAAATGTGCTGCAGGGTACAACCATTGCACAACATATACATTCTTTTTATTCGCCTTACAAATGAATTCTTAAATAAAACATGTCTTCTAAACATGAGTGAATAGTTTGGCACAACAAGTCTTTATTATTAATGACAACTTTCCTACATCAGACTAATGTGTTCTGATATGAACCAAAAGCATAAAAGTATTGTATAATTAATCAACTTTGTTCTACATTGAGCATATGAGGGATAAATGAATGTGGCTCATTTTATTCATTCTGTGTAATGGAGGCACACGTGTTGACAGCAGCTTAAAACAGGGAATGAGCCTAAAGGGAAATATGGTAACAATTTGTCTAGGGTATTCAAAAACTTCTCCCATCATAACCTGAGTAAAATTTTCAGACACCGATGCAGATTGCAATGGAAACATCAGCAACAAATAACTCGGAGAATAGCACACAGCAAGTGATGCTACATTAATCAGTCACTCCTTTTTGCTGCAGTAAAGAGAATTTTTTTTTTTTATTCATTTATTCATTTTCCTTCGACTCTTTCTGATGGTGGTTGCTGTGGCAACAAGCTGAGAACATCAGCCTAGGCTTCTCTGTCCATGGGCACCGATTACAACTCCTCCTGGGGAATCACCCAGACATCTCACTGTGAGATGCAATCTCTCTTGCAGCAGGTTGTGGGTCTGCCCCGGGCTCTCCATGCAATGGGACCTGCCTGATACAGTATCTAGCAGGGGCTGACTAGAGGGCTTTCTCATGAGGTGTCCAAACCACCTCAACCGGTTCCTCTTGATTCGGAGAGTAAGCCCAGCAGCCCTGCAGAGGAACCTCGCATTTGCCACATGTAGTAGCAACCTTATTCATTTGGTCACTACCTAAAGCTCATAGATGAGGATAGGGATGTAGGTTGATTTCTAAACCAAGAACTAAACTGAGCTCATGCTTCATCACCACAAATCGGACTATTGATCATGATTAGACTCCACGTTGTCTTTTTCCATTACTTATAAATAACATCTTAATGTACTTAAACCCCTTTCTGGATCAAGACCTTGTCGTGGCGAAGGACAGTATGTACTTCAGTGAACCTCTGGGTTATGTCACTGAGGAGAAAGTCAGACCGTAAGTGATCCTAATGACCACTATAAAAGATACAAAAAAGACCGAGTTCCCTGTCTGGGTTTAGAGCCCAGCCTGGAACTGGTGGTCACATTTTGAGCCTCCAGGATACCCACATAAACCAACATTTGGCTCAGCATGAAATGGTGACTTCAAGCCATTTTTATGTTCACCACCTGGAACATGAAGTGCTATGCATATGATGAACAGTCTTATATAAGTATAGAAGTATCGTTTTTAAAAATCGCTTCTTAACTGGAGTTTAATTTAGCAGACACACAAATAGTCTCTGTGGATGTTTGTCATTGTTAATGCCTTCATTTTTTTTTATGTCTTCAGCCTTGTTTGTGTGATTTAATACCTTATTTATTTAATGGATATCAATTCATATATCACAGCTTTGTGTTGCAACTCTGAAGCTATACTATTATTATTATTATTATTATTATTATTATTATTATTATTATTATATAAAATCAGTCTTGGAAAGATTAAAGAGATAATCTCCCACTGGAGGTAGGCAACAATTTTGTTGCATGGAGACTGCACTATAATGAGAAAAACAATGTCTTATCACTGACGTTGTAAAGTCCATATATCATTTACACACTTGTGTTCTTTTGTTCTCTCCATTCTTCTCTCCATTCTTTTTCTTGGATACTGTGAGTGTCGAGAAACATCATATTCCTTGTCATCCATTGACTTTCAGTCTGATTTGACAAAATCATAAAAGCCTTATAAGACAGGCACAGAAAAAGATGAACTCATTTCCCTATCTTTCATCAGAGGCTCTGATTATTAACCATTAATATTTGATGCACACACTCAAAGACTTTGCAGAGACAAAGTCTCATTCAGGCTTCTCTTTCATCATGAGAGAACGCTGACTTGCCTGGCTTTGTTGGATAACTCGACATGCCATCCATCTCTAAACGTTTATATTCAATATTCATTTCACTCATCACTTTTAATTGTCATTTGTCATTCACTGAAAGCACATGTCCTAGAATCTAATGCATCAACTGGGCCAATTTAGAGTGCCATTTGTTTTTTCTATCCTTCTCCATTTTTGTGGGGAAATCAAACCCTGCTTATAGACTATCAGTCTAAGGTGTGAATGGTGGATAAACCATATCTCCCTCTGCCATGCACTGATGACATTATATTCAGTGTCTGCTGTCTATGCATAAGCAAAAAGGGTTTAATAATCCATTTGGCACAAGGCATGTTATGTTCATTTAGTTGAGAGAAAAAATCCAGAGTGAATCATATTAATGATGTGCACATTGGATAATAATCTTAATGTCAGGCTATAAATCTGCTTCTGGGCATTGTGGAGGAGTGTCAAAGGCATAGGCAATGGCCAGTAGTTAAACTTACAAAACATCATATGGATTGAATCAGAGTTAAGAAATTTGAGAGTGAATTTCTAGAATTTCCATTACAGAAATTCTCTAAATTGTTCTACACTGGAATCTGAGGCATGAATGTGAAAAATAAAACAAAACATGAAAGCAAGCCATGTGCACTAAGAAAATACATTTTTAGTTCTATGGCAGTTTATTGTGTATAACAATCTCAAGAAAACTGCATGCTGGCAAAAAAAAAATCTGATATAAATTATGACAGACCTTTTAAATTGTTTCATGCTAAACGTAAACTGCTAGCAATGCATGCTAGGAAGCATGCAAGCAAAAATTGTCTGTAAAGCTGCTTTATGATCATGTCTATCTTTAAAAGCACTATATTGATAAGAAATTAATTGAATTTTATTTAATGGTCTAACTATAAGGGGTGCACCGTGGCTTAGTGGTTAACACGTTCACCTCACACCTTATGAATGGGTATGAATGGGTGTGTGAGTGTGTATGTGATTGTGCCCTGCGATGGATTGGCACCCTGTCCAGGGTGTACCCCGCCTTTTACCCGATGCTTCCCTGGGATAGGCTCCAGGTTCCCCGTGACCCTGAAGAGGATAAGCGATAGAAGATGGATGGATGGTATAACTATAAGGGGGACATGGTGGTTTAGTGGTTAACATGTTTGCCTCGTAGCTACTGAGTAATGATTTTAATAACCACCTCTGCCAGTGCCCTGTGCATGTTCTCCACGTGCTTCAGCTGTGTCCTCTGGGTATTCCTGTTTCCTCCCCCAGTCCAAAGACATGCGCTGTAGGTTGATTGGCATATCTAACTTGTCCATAGTATGTGTGAGTGTGTGTGTGTGTATACGTGATTGTGGCCTGTGATGGATTGGCACCCTGTCCAGGGTGTCTCCTGCCCTGTACCCTAAGTCCCCTGGGATAGGCTCCAGGCCCACAGTGATCCTGCACTGGATAAGCGGTACAGAAAATGGATGGAAGGCATTCCTATAAGTCCAGTATTTATGATTTCTGCTTTTTTTGTGAGTAATCTGAGTAGAATTATACTCAGCTGTGCTTTACCAAATTATTAAAACATAATAGTGTGTTGTGGTGCAATATATGGGTTAGGCTTAATGTCACTGCAGTTGATTAATGAGAAATGATGTAGGTCATAAGATATCTCTGCAGAACTTCTCTCTTAACTAATATTTCATGCAAAAAGGAATTTGCTAATAACAAGTTGATGCAATTTTAAAATGTAAGCCTTGGATTGTAATGTTATAAATATTATGATATTATAAATATTTTTGCCTGCAGATCAAAAGCAGAACTAGAGAGAAAAATATATTAATGGTATCCCAGTGAAAGCTAAACCCCAATGAGCATCTAATGGAAAAGCGAGCTTTATAAAAAAGATCGACTTGAAAGCATGAACAGCAGTTGATGGACCAATGCCAGAGGCCTCCACAGAACATTTCTAATCATGTTGTTTTGCCCATGGAGACCAAGGATTTTGGTCCTGCATTTGATGATGAACAGGGTTCTCCGAACTTCTTACTTATGGAGTGTCGGCTGTAGTTACTTCAAGCTCATCAACCACGTATCCTCTGCAGCTGTCAACACTCGAACATGGGAACTGTTTTGTGAGCTGGGGCTGTACTGGGCAGTCAGCCGAAACAAATGAATAAAAATTCTTATTCTAGGGACAGATTTTTTTCTGGGATCCCTTTGCTTTGACACTTAATTGCAGTGTGATCCGTCAAAGGTTTCCTTATGCCTCTTGACATGCAATTTAAACACCTATCAGAGAGAAGACATGTTGACTAAGGCAGGTATACTTTTGCCTGAACAAAGCAGAATAAATGAGCAAAGGAGAGGAAGAACCAAATGGAAACATGTAATGGAAGTGGGTGTTGGGAAAGCATGCTCTCTGATACGAGACCCATGATTCTTCTGGTGATTGCATGGCAGCGACTAATGCTGGTGCACCACACATCCCTGCTGAGAATGAGGTGAAGGGTATAACAGGCAAAGAAACAGCATGAAACTTTCCTGGCTACATTTAAATTTAGCAGCACTACAATACTGTGGTTCTTAGAAGCACAGCCTACACAGAACTTTCTTTAAATGCAGACAGCATATGTGCAGGAATTTTCTAATCCTTTACAACTAACATCAAATCCAATTTTTAAAAGAGGGACATGTTTGTCTTCTGTGATTAGCAGCATTTGTTAACATATCTGTGCAGGCAAAATTGCCTAATCATTCACAGAGATATACTACTGCTAGTTTGGGGAGGATTACAGCATTGTGCACTTGGCTTGATGTTGTGGGCTGAATCTGTGCCACCTACTACCGCTTGCTTAAACACAAAGCCAATCTTTAGTGAAAACACATGTCTCTGAGGCTTCCCAGGTTGACAGAGGGGTCGCATGCGTCTCGCCAACCTGTCAGCTGATAAGACACAATGGGAGTCAGCCCAAAGGTGACAGAAGGCAGACACAGCTTGCCTGTGGACCTGTGGTGAAAGAACAATGCATGAGCATCTTCAACAGGGTAGAAAGGAAGGCTACAGAATGTAGGATTCAGACAATTTGAGAGGATATCTTTGGGAGCCACATGCTGCTGAAGACAAAAAGGATCTCAAGTGTGTAGGAAGAGTGTGATGCAGAGCATCAAGATTCCGGCTGCAGTGTGCTGAGGGTGACGTGGAATTTCTGAGACTGACTGGGACAGGATTGGATTTACCCAAGTTTACAGAAATGTAGCCTGTAACCAGTGATGCCTGGTTTTAATATTAGATAGGAGGCTAAAATGTAACATCTATCAATAGCATGACAATGCATCATATCACAATGTCTCATTGATGGCATAATAGGGCATGGATACGTATATATCAGCTAGTCAACAAATGTTAATCTTCGTTCAGTCCTCTTTCACAACTCCATACATTTTCAGTATCCTTGAAATAGTAAAACGAAGCTGCTGTTTGACAGACACAGTACCCTCCTTGACTACTGAAAGGCAAGGCCAGTTCAAAATGTTTTGTTTTGTTTATTTTTGTTGCTGTAGATAGAAGACATTTGGGTTTGATATCAAAGGACAAATATGGGAGGAGAGCTTAGAACTACAGCTTTTATTTTCTGGTATTTATATATAAATGTGTCAAATGACAGCACATTTTGTATGAGACCACCCAATTTGTAGGCTAACAAAAAAATATTGGATCATGTGACTGACAGGTGTTTCTGGTTACCCAGGTGTGTCCTGTTAGATTGATTATTTAAACAATAAATAGCTCTGAACATCTACTCTTGGTTCTAGCCTTCTTTTTTACCTGTGATAACGGTATTTTTTGTTTAAAAAAAAAAAAAAAGGATAAACCAACATTAAGATCAGAGAATTTTGAAGCTGAGAGAAGGGGGAGAATCAATCAGAGGCATTGCACAAACATTGGGCATTGCCTATACATGTTCTGAAATGGAATGTTCTGAAAAATAATGAAACCACTGGTGTACTGAGCAACAGACACCGAATGGGTCAGTCAAGGAAAACAACAGCAGCTGATGACAGTATCATTGTGACAGCTGTGAAGATCAACAACCTCTACTGGGCACGGGTGAAGGTCCCACAATCTACCGTTCGAAGAAGACACTGGGAGCAGAAATATAGAGATCATACTACAAGATACATACCACTCATCAGAATTTGAAAGCCAGATTGCAATTCAAAAAGAAATACAGAGATGAGCCACAAAAGTTCTGGACCCAAGACGAACCTCTACCAAAGTGATGGAAAGGCCAAATTGTGGAGAAAGAAACGATCTGCTCATGATCCAAAACATAGAAGCTCATCAGTGAAAATGGTGGAGGTAGTGTCATGGGTTTGGTTTTCATGGCTGTTTCTGGAAAAGACTCACTAATCTGTATTGATGATGTAACTCATGAATGTAGCAGCGGAATTAATTCAGAAGTTTACAGGAACATTTTGTCTGCCAACTTACAGAGAAATGCATCCATATTAATCTGGAGGAACTTTATCATGCAGCAAGACAATGATCCAAGATACACTGCTAATTCAACAATGGACAATCAGGGGGGAAACATGAAAGGTTTTATACTGGCCAAGTCAATCACCAGACCTTAACCTAGTTGATGCATTTCTGAACTAACTGAAGGGAGAATCCACACAAAGCAAACAGCAACTGAAAATGCATCACAGAAGAATAAACCAACAGTTTGGTGGTCAGTAGGTTGCAGGGTTGATGCACTTATAGCAAGCAAGGCATATGCAACCAAATATTAAGTGTTATTTATTTGTATTTACTTGAAGTCTTATGTTATACTTTTGATAGTCTAAAAATTGAGCGTCTGATACAAAAGGTTCTATGTTTTATGTTGTTTAACACATCTTGATGTAAATACCAGGAAATAAAAGCTGAAATCCTAAACTCTCGTTTCATATCCATCTCAAACCCAATCACCAATATGCTGTATAGTACAAACAAATGAATTGGCGTTGCCATTCCAAAAGTTTTGAAGGGCACTGTTTAAGCCAATGTTCTATTGATTTGCTCACATCCATGGATGCTTAATACCCCATTTAGCTCCACAGAGGTATTACTGCACCTAGTCAAAAATGCCAACTGGTATCTGAAGTCTGTGTAAAATCACGCTTATTTATAGGCCTGCCCTGCTCTCGTGACGCGGCATTTCATGCGTCGCATAACTATAAGCAGATCGTTTATAGTCACGTGACGCCTGAAATGCCTCATCTGCATAAACAATGTCATCAGTTTCTCTTTTTGATAACATCATTCTGCACTCATAAATTCTTATCAGATTTTCAGTCCAATCAAATGCTGTCTAGAATCTGAAGTGTCCCGCCCCCAACATTTTCAAAATCACCTTGCTGTAGCTGGTCGTAAATGTGTCTTTGGCTGTTTGAATGTGTGTGTTTTATTCAGTTTTCTAACTGTAAGTTGGTTAAAGAGGAAATGCTTGAATTCATTCACTTTGAAAAAGAACGTATGAGCTAAGATAAACGCTAATTGCTATTACGTCAAAAACATCGAAGAACATTGGATGTTTCAGGGAACTTCACAGGGAGTTAAAATGAAGTCTGGCTTTACACAGAGATGATACAAGTTAGCTAAAAGACAGCCTGGAGAACACAAATCAGATCAGATATGAAAATGCACCAATCAGATAACACCCTAGATAAAACTGTAGTGTAGATAAAAAGTCATTCTATTACTACTTTAGCGGGCAGGATGCGATACAGACACAGAGCGGCCTGAGCTGAGACAGCCTCAAAGCAATCTAGCTAGCTAGCTAGCTTCTTAAAGGCTGTTTCACATTGTAGTCACTAAACTGACTGACAATTTACAATTATTACGGTAATGTGCACTGCGGAGAAAAGTACAACGTTCATGATGAAAATGTTCTTTCTTGAGTAGCTTGCAAGAGCATTTTTCTTCCAAGTTTATTGTGTCACTGATTTTAACAAGTGGTATAACACCTAATGCCATATTTTTAAGAATGCAATCACAACTGATTAGAGAGTACTTTGGATCTTGATGACGTACAACTCGGTAGTGGTGCTCTTTTGAAAATCACACCTTTTGATGGTTAGATGGATGGTTTACTGTAATTCCATTCAAAGCATCTTCTAGAAAATGGAACAGAATGAGATTATTCTGTATATAAACTTTATCAATGACTAACCCTTCTGCCTCTGCAGCTTATTACGATTAATGCTGCTCATATCATCAATTGCCAGCATTTGACCTACATGAACCCCAGCATCTGATTTATCAAAAGAAACACTAATTGGGCAAGTGCTTTTGTATAGCCTAGAAAATGCTGATGTAATGGTACCAAAACCAGAAGCTGTCTTATGCTCCATTTTACTTAGGCTCTTGATAGATAATGGTACACAGAAACCATTATGCCATTATGGAGTACCATTCATGATATATATATATATATATATATATATATATATACTATTTATTTATTTATTTATTTATTTATTTATTTATTTATTTTCCTGATTCCCAGTACGTTAAAATGCACAGAGGACTCCCATATTTATCCACATACAGACTATAATTACTGCAACAACTATTTTTTTCTCCCCAATTTGTTCTTGCCAGTTCCTACCTGTTAGCTAGCACACCTCTATCACACAACATCTATCAACCAGGGGAGGATGAAGGCTAACATGTGCTTCCTCCTAGACACTCAAACTGCTGCATCACAGGGAATTGCAACACACTCAGAGGAAAGCACTGTCTACCCTCTTTTGCATACATGAGCTCACAGAAACCTGCAATTGTCAGTATTTCCATCCTCCAGCCCAGAGAGCATGGTTAATTTTGCTCTCTTGAGACTCTGCCACATATTATTATTATTATTATTATTATTATTATTATTATTATTGTTTAGAATTCATTCATTCATTCATTCATTCTAGAGCTTCAACAACTAATCAATAAAATTGATAATAATCGATGATGAAAATTGTTGTCAACGAATCTCATTATGGATTAGTCAATCAGGGTGAGTTTATGTTACTTCTGTTCCGAAAACACACTTCGGAGAGTAAATTCTAAAGTTGTGTCGCAAATGCATTACTGTACAGATTACACTATGCACTGGATACTCTATCATCTAGTGTTTGGGTTTTAGAATGGTAATATTGTCTCAAATGGAACACTAGCAGTTTTAACTATCCAGAAGTATAAGCCATTTTCTAGTAGACTGCGCATGATGTCATACGCACGCTAGCATTAGCAGACACCCAGAGTCACCGACAATGACTTTCTTCAATTTCCTGTTTCTGTCAACGTTACTTTTATTCCCAACATAACCTCAGTCTCCATCAGATGGAGGTGAAATCATCACGTGACTGAAGAAAAAAGTGTGTGACCTCCAAGTCCTCTAAGGCAAGACAGCATTTTATATTAAACACCACGGAGAAGATCAAACTTTACAAAGTAGAGCTTGTGTAGTAGATAAGCAGGACAGTGATGCACAAGCACAAACTTTGCATCCAAAAATTCCCCACTGTGCGCAAGGGCTTCGGAAACTGGTGTGAGTTGCTTTAAAGGTTTAGTTAAATTTAAGTTTACTGTTATTATATGCTGTATTTGTGCTCTTTCAGTGTAAATTCTGTTGTTTATTATAATGGAAGTAATGTGTCAGTAACGAGGCCGCGTTGCTCCTCACAGTGATGCACAGTGGGAGCGCAAGTAAGATCTGTAATGTCTAATTAAAGCACTTTGATCAAAAGTAAACCAAAGTAAAACAATATGTCTAAAGGCAGTGAGTAACAGAAACGACAATGGGCAGTGAAAGTGAGCTTTTATTATTAATTTAGGACTTAATTTAGGATTTAATTTTGTAGTTTAATTCAGTGCTTTTTGTGCATCCATAAAAAGTAATGCATAAATATTGTATTATATATATATATATATATAACATTACAATGCATCCGGGCAGTATTCACAGTGCTTCACTTTTCCCACATTTTGTTATGTTACAGTCTTATTCCAAAATGGATTAAATTCATTATTTTTCTCAAAATTCTACAAACAATACCCCATAATAACAACATAGAAGAATTTTGTTTGAAATCCTTGCAAATTTATTAAACATAAAAAGAAGCACATGTACATAAGTACTCACAACCTGTGCCATGACACTCAAAATTGAGCTCAGATGCATCCTATTTCCACTGATCATCCTTGAGATGTTTCTACAACTTGATTGGAGTCCATCTGTGGTAAATT
>JAFFST010053555.1:101670-113190 GCA_022414735.1 Noturus placidus
TCAGTCCTTCACGGCATAGTGTGTTACCAATTGTTTTCTTGGTGACTATGGTCCCAGCTGCTTTGAGATCATTGGCAAGATCCTCCCGTGTAGTTCTGGGCTGATTCCTCACTGTTGTCATGATCATTGCAACTCCACGAGGTGAGATCTTGCTTGGAGCCCCAGACCGACGGAGATTGACAGTTCTTTTGTGTTTCTTCCATTTGCGAATAACTGCACAGCTGTTGTCACCTTCTCACCAAGCTGCTTGGCAATGGTCTTGTAGCCCATTCCAGACTTGTGTATGTCTACAATCTTGTCCCTGACATCCTTGGAGAACTCGTTGTTCTTGGCCATGGTGGAGAGTTTGTAATCTGATTGATTGATTGCTTCTGTGGACATGTGTCTTTTATACAGGTAACAAACTGAGATTAGGAGAACTCCCTTTAAGAGTGTGCTCCTAATCTCAGCTCGTTAGCTGTATAAAAAAATCTTTCTTATTGAGAGGTGGTCAAATACTTATTTCCCTCATTAAAATGCAAATCAATTTATAACATTTTTGACATGCAATTTTCTGGATTTTTTTTTGTTGTTATTCTGTCTCTCACTGTTCCAATAAACCTACCATTAAAATTATAGACTGATCATTTCTTTGTCAGTGGGCAAACGTACAAAATCAGCAGGTGATCAAATACTTTTTTCCCCCATTGTATGTATGTGTACATTTACAGAGAGTACAGTGAGGTGTGTGCGTGTGTGTGTGTGTGTGTGTGTGTGTGCTTTTAGAGAAAAGAGCTGAGGTTATAATCCATTACACTTAGGCCTCTCCTAAAGTGCTCTTGGCATGGAAGATGGTGAAAAGTCCTCAAAGTTGTGACAGTCATTGGGCCAGGATGGCCAGTGCTGGGGGATTTATCTGCACTTGTGCAGGTTTCAGGCTGCTCTGGAGGCAGCATGCCTAAAGTAGACGTGGCAGGCGATCAGGGCTGTCAGCTTGCCAGGAGAGAGATAAGGAGCCTGGATGGTAACGGCTGACAGGAGCCAGCGTCCTTCAGCACAGGGCCTACGTAGAAATCATGGCCAACCTCCCGTCACCCCTTAGTCACTGCAGTCAGGTGGGTTCAGCTCTAATCCGGCTTACCATTCAACTTACACACTTTGATACCTATGCCTGTTTGTAGCAGGTCATACATTTTTTAAAATAAAAACCAAGGATTTAACAAACAGCATCTTATGAAGTCAGTTCTGCTAATTTTTTTTAAATACAGGGTGTCGCAAATGTCTCCATACATAGGGGACTATGTTTGCCAGCACCACGTCGGTTGTGCCTTTGTCAGTGGTTGTGGACGTCCACATCTTGGGTGGTCCTTAGCACAACCAGTCTTTCTGAATTTGTTTATAAGTTTGGTAACGGTGTTGTGTGTGACTTGCTCACCATGTCTCCCATTAAAGTCCATCGCAAGCTTGCAACAGCTTCCCGATCCAGCCATGAGAATGATTTCAATACAATCTTTCTTTGTTAAAAGCATTCTTAAAGGCTATCTGGAAATATATACATAAATATAAACAGTATGTCTGTGTGTTAAAAATATGCATTTGTTAATACAAATGCGGTGTGAATGTTGTCCGATGTGGTTTATAGAACTCATACATCTCCTGCTTTACTCTACTCTACCATGTTCCCAAGAGAGAACAGGCTTTGATGGTGACACAGCAGGTAGTGCCTACTTAGATTTCATCATTATACCGTACACTGTCTGTTCTCAGTAACAAAACACAGATAACATGTTCATTCATACTGATTTATTAATAATATATAATCCCCGTATGAGCATGTTTGTTGTGACATCAGTAAAAAAAAAAACCTTCATGAAAGGTTATAATTACACATTACTCTTCATAAGCAGGGTTGGAAGGGTTACTTAAAAAAATGTATACCGTTACTGTTACAAATTACTTCATAAAAAATGTCATCCGTAACGTAATCCAAGCATCACAATATTAAAGTAATGTAATCTGATTACTTTTGCATTACTTCAAGGTCAAATATGTAAATAAAGTCAAGAGAAAAGCAAAATGATGAAGTAAAATACTTTTACTTGGGACTTATTTTAGAGCTTAAAAACAAGTTCAATGTTTGGATTTGTTTTAAGGAAAGAAAAAAAAAGACAAAGATTACAGTCCCTGATGAGGGTAACATTACATCAGAAAATCATTTAAAACAACAATGTGTGTTAATTTCTACCAAATTAACTTTATTTGCGCATGCACCAAGAGGTTGCTCATGTGAGTCACGACTGGCAAGAGAGAACCAGAACTATAGTCAAGCAACTATAGTCTATATTGTGTTATGTCAAAAGATTCATGTCTTTGGCTTTAAATGTAAAAAAAAAATAATAATCCTGATAGTGTGCACATGTTTTATTAAATGTACGTGTGATCTGATTACTTAGTTTTTTTGTCATAACTGTAATGGATTAGAGCTACCAGTTTTTTGTGTCCTGATTGCATAATGCCGTTACATGTATTCCGTTCCTCCTCAAGCCTGTTCATAACACATTTTGAAAAACTGTGGCTTTTAATGATTTTTTGTGGCACAGTAAAGATGTTAAGACTAGTCAGTTTCATCCATATCGTCACAAATTAGTGGAAAAGATTAGATACACTATGCAAAATTGTTAAATTACTATTGTGAGATTATCCAAAAGTACAAACCACGGTTTAATTGGTGTATTAAATGTACCCTGTGTTGATGTTTTGTTCCATCACTTGACACTAATGCCTAGTGAAAACTTCAAAGTGGAGGTTTATATGTCACGATCACAATGTATATATACATTAACATATCAGTCCTTCTAGGAGTTCACAATTTTGCGATCACGAAAATGAACACAAAATGAAGCTCTGCAACATTTGTAGATTTTCCGTAGAATTGGGCCAAGACGTGTCATGTGATGTCATCTCAAGGCCTCTCTTCAATTCATGTGCGTCAAACATTTACAGCTAAAAGGCCTCATTTATCAACAAACATCACTGCCGAAGATCATCCAAAACAATTTCGTGTAATTTCACCAATTCAAGTAGTTTTCCACAAAAAAAGCACAAAACAATAATGATTTTTTTTTTAAAAAAAAGCTTCAGCAAAATCAAGCATTTTTGGCTGCAACAATCAAATCAAATCAAATAAAACCTCCATGAAATCCTGTACAGACTGATATGCAGTGCACTGTAATTGTGGATGTAAAAACATGGATAAGAATAATTTTTTGGTAAACAACAGACATTCATTCTAGTAACCTCATGATTAAAACACGTAGCGATGTACTTGGAGATATTAAATTCATATAATTATATCGACAGACATTTATTTTATAGGCTGGGTTACTGTATCATCCTCCATCCTCTATCCTGTTAGACGTAGGTGTATTTGATTAGTGCAAAAATCTAAGCTGTGGGAGGTATAACTTTCCCAGAGCACAATCAAATGCAATTTTAGATGGTTCTTAATAAGTCCACCCCCCCGAGAAGACCAGAAGATGAACCTGCAGTCAAAAGTAAAATCAAATAAATGCGGGTTAATTTAATGTAATATAATTGAATCCCATGAAGACTTTCCTCATTTTCACCTGTGTATGATGTATGGGGAAACTCACTAAATACTAAATACTGCTGATTTAAATCCGAACACTGGCTTCTTCTGTGTCTGACCATGACACTCACCTTCTGTGAGTTCCTTGTTTCCTGGGCTGAAAGTCTAATATCAGCATGTTGGCTCCTCATTCTGATTCCTTATGTTCCCACCAGCGGCAGCGCATACTACACGGTTCTTACGCTTGTGCAAGAATTTTATTTGGGATTCTTTATTTCAAGCCAAAATGCCCACAAAGCATGACAGAAAGTCACTGAGATGAAGCCTATATATGCAGAAGCAGACATCAGAGTTTATCATGTCTGTGCCGTGTTTCATTTCTTAACACTGTCCTCTAACAATGTAACTCAACTCAAGGCCTATAGTACATGAGGCTCTTTCTTCATAGTTTACAGAAAATAGTTGGCATATAATGATCCCTGGGTTCATCTCTCACCATCTTTGGATAAAAGTAGCTTTGTTATTTAAATGTTACGATCAATTAAATGTACCAGTATCATTGCTTTTTCCATTTGCGTGCAGTTTACTGAGTTACCTTGGGTCAATGAAGCATGGGAGATGGGGACAGTTGTAGTTGGTCTAGCTGTAATTACAACACAGCTCAATAAAAATGCAACGAGACAATGGGGCAATGGGTAATCAGCCTATTTGTATTTTTTCTGATTATCCATGAATATCACTATTCTTTTCTATTAAACTACCAGTTGCACAATCATGACCTCTTTATAGATTACAATTTTAAACAAAATTTCGCACATGGAATTGTGTGATTTCACTAAATTGTTTTTGCAGAATTTACATTTTACTTAGATGCAAGTGAAAAGCAAAAAAAAATGCATAGAACAAGGTCAGAATGATACAAGGGTATTTCTTTTGCAAGCCCCTGAGGCAACTGCTGAGGATTGACATGCTTGTTAAAATGGAGCCATACTTGCCATGTATCACGTGTCTTTCACAAATGTTCAGAGAGGCATCCTTTGTGAATTTCCCAAATTCAAATTCAAACAAGCTTATTCAAGATCTATGAACAAATACCTTGCTGACTCTCTTTGGACTTGGGAGGAAATGAAATGCTCAACATGGGCAACTGGTAGCAATGCGCTAAGTCCTTCTGTATTTCAAAGATAAAGGGGGAAAAAAATCAGTATAAGGTTTCTTTTTTGGTGTCCACATTAGATTATTTGCAGTACAAAAAATATCCTAAAGCGGATTATTTTGTGACTTTGGTGGTGGTGAACCAAGTACAACAGCACCACCAACGGCCATAAGAAAAATATACAGATTGGTATGAAGCTATGACAGGAAGCTAAGTCTGACGAGCCTGCCTCAGTGGATACATGCAGTCTATTAGTAACAATCCTGTCAGGTGATTACACAGAGTAAATCACCCCCTAGTTTTGAGCTCCGTTTTGGCTGATATTTTTAATCCCGTTTTGCAGATTTGTCCGTAACACATCATCAGGAGTAATGTAATGGATTGTGTCGTGGACTAAACGTGAAAAAACGTGAATGAATGTGAAAAAGGTGTGTTATTTACTCTATCATCCTTTTTATTCTACCAAAATGCATTTGGAAGATAAACTAAAAGTTGACAGAGTGAGCACACATTGTCCAATAAAAGTAGCAAAGAACAAAATACAAATTATAAAAAGTATATATTGAGCAGGACTGGGAACAAGAAGCACTTATTAGATGAACAGATATGTTTAGTTAAAGGGAAAAAAGTACTATTCATTCATGTTCATTTAGAATAATTTATAATAGGCTCATAAACATACTTTTTCAGTCTGAAATTAACTAGAATAATACTTTACTAGAATCTGACTAACTAAGGGGGGCATGGTGGCTTAGAGCTGCCTTGTGTCAGTATCCATTAATAGCACTTTTGCCTCGCACCTCTGGGGTTGGGGGGTTTGAATCCCACCTCCACTTTTTGTGTGTGCAGAGTTTGCATGTTCTCCACCTGCTTTGGAGGTTTCCTCCAGGTACTCCAGTTTCCTCCCCCAGTCCAAAGACATGCATTGTAAGCTGATTGACATCTCTAAATTGTCTGCGGTGTGTGAATGGGTGTGTGATTGTGCCATGCGATGGGTATCCGTGCCCATGTATACATGTATACAACATTGGTAACTTTCTCTACAAAAATAGAATTAAACCTCTAATGTTGATTGTAGTCAAGTTACATTTAGCATTGCTTGACTTTATCTTATGCAGTTAAAGAAGAGAAATGGTTTATAATCTCACTATCCGGTGTTTTCCAGAAAAGAATGGGTAACCTTTTGATTCTGTTTCGTCTCTAAGTTTCTTGTCACCTCAGGGAGTTTTTCCTCATCACCATCACCTCTTGCTTCCTCATTAAAATTAATGTGTATATATATATATATATATATATATATATATATATATACTCACAAAAGTGAGTATACCCCTCACATGTTTGTAAATATTAGCTACAATGTAAAGTAGAGAGTGTACAGCTTGTGTAACAGTGTAAATTTACTGTCCCCTCAAAATAACTCAACACACAGACATTAATGTCTAAATCGCTGGCAACAAAAGTGAGTACACCCCTAAGTGAAAATGTCCACATTGGGCCCAAAGTGTCAATATTTTGTGTGGCCACTATTATTTTCCAGCACTGCCTTAACCCTCTTGGGCATGGAGTTCACCAGAGATTCACAGGTTGCCACTGGAGTCCTCTTCCACTCCTCCATGATGACATCACAGAGCCGGTGGATGTTACAGACCTTGTGCTCCTCCACCTTCCATTTGAGGATGCCCCACAGATGCTCAATAGGGTTTAGGTCTGGAGACATGCTTGGCCAGTCCTTCACCTTCACCCTCAGCTTCTTTAGCAAGGCAGTGATCGTCTTGGAGGTGTGTTTTGGGTTGTTATCATGCTGGAATACTGCATACTGATCATGCTCTGCTTCAGTATGTCACAGTACATGTTGGTATTCATGGTTCCCTCAATGAACCGTAGCTCCCCCGTGCCAGCAGCACTGAAAAGATACAATCAGATATTTACACAAATGTGAGGGGTGTACTCACATTGTTGTTTGGACATCATATTCAGACTGCGTAAAATGTTAAAAATGAATTCTGTAATGTCTCCATCTGAAAATTACACATTTAGAAATAGGGGTTAGTGGGTTTTGTTTATGATTGTGTGCTTGCCTGAGATTATAGAAATTCATGATCATCAGGTTGCCACTACCCCCAACCCCCCGTGTATGTGTGTGTGAGTGTGAGTGTGAGCTGGCAGCCTGTGGCGGTGTTTTCTGTGATGGACAGCAGGTCTGGGATGGTAGAAAGTGAGATGCAGATTGCACACAGTTTGCCTGCAGTGTAATAGCTCTTGTCCTGACAGGGTTCATTGTAGCTGTGTTTTGTGCATCTGTAATAATACCCAGTGTTTGCATTTGTTGACACTCTGCATAGGCTCTGTTGGAGAGCAGATCTTCTTGGGAATGATGAATAGAAATGTCACTCCACATTAATTTCCTCACAGCCTGCTGAAATATACATATATATATATATATATATATACACACACACACACACACACATATATATATATATATATATATATATATATATATATCAATGTACAATATAAATACATTGAGGCTGTTTCGTTTTTATCCATGTTTTCTGTTTTATTCCTCTCGCCTAATGTGTTAGTTAGTTAGTTAGTTAAACTTTATTGTCCCATGAGGGAAATTTGTCTTGGGTACATATATCATTGACCCTCCCCTGTACATCATTAATTACCAGGGCCATTAAACCAGAGTGATGTAAAACCACGATAAATATGTGAATTGCACTTAATCACATAAGAAGGGAATAATATGTCAGACTCAAAATACTAACTCCACAATTCTAATAACAGATCACATAAAAATCTGGTTGATAAAAACCTTAGTGCAGACACTTGGACAATATTAAACTACGCTAAGAAAATAAAAATCAAATGCCAGAAGTTATTCAAGCCATTTTATACCGAGCAGATTGTTTATTTAGGAGCGCTATAGAAGTTAGAATAAAGGACTGCTTTTAGCGATTACTTTTACATCTGCTAGCTCTAAGGCGTTTCCCCGAAAGTAAAACATTGTATTCGGAGTGCAAAATATGGGAACGGTCCTTCAAAATTTTCTGAGCCTGGGAGACCACTATATTTTCGAAGATTATCTGAAGGGAAGTGTAGTCTGTCTTACCCATAACCTTCAACGCAGCTTTGATTATTTTTTTTAATTTTTGTTTTGCACTGGATGGTTAGGGTGCCAAACCAGGATGCCATACCATATCTAATCAGACTTTCCAACGCAGCATTGTAAAATAAAGTCATGATCTTAGTATTCACCTCTACCAGTCTCAACCTGCGAAGAAAATGCAGTCTTTGTGCCAGTTTGGCACACAAATAAATTTCCTTTTAATCGGTTATCTAATTTGCAATAAAAGGTTACTGTATGTTGCAAGTTTGAAGCAATGCTTTCGGTGACCGATAGACAGGTCTCTGTCACCAATTTCAACAACTTGTTGAATCTATGCTAAGGGACACTGAAACAGTTCTGATGGTTTATAGTGGTCCATTGCCTTACTAGTACACTTTGTGTTTTGTTTTTCTTTTCCCTTTAATATCTCACCCACCTGTTTTTAGCAACTGCTGTTATGTTGTCCATGCTAAATATCATATTAGGATGCACCAATCCCATTTCTTCTTTTAGGCCAGTATCAGCACTGATTCCTATGAAATTGGTTCATCCAGTGATAAAATATGGATTCGGAAATTCTCAGTACTGATATAATATAGATTTTCAATATCTGATCTAGTCTGACACATTTTGCTTTAATGACCAAACACAGCACTTATCTCTGTATAAGGGCGCACTCACACACTCGTTGACACACTATGAACAACTTTGAATGCCAATCAAACTTGAAAGCCCCTAAAAAATGGTGAGAACATGCAAACTCTCCGTGCACACAGTGGGATTCGACATAACACACATAACACACATAACACAAAGGCGCTGGAACTCCCCTGTTCTCTTGCCCAATTTAACAATTACATCCTTTAAATGAATGCTTGGTTTATTTGTGTAACATTGTTTTTTATTATTATTATTATTATTATTATTATTATTATTATTATTATTATTATTATTTAATGCTGTTTAGGATGTTCATACTATATAATGATAATAGCAAACACAGAGAAACAGCACTTTATTAAATGGTAAATGGTGCACTTATATAGCGCTTTTATCCAAAGCGCTTACACTGTGTCTCATTCACCCATTCACACACACACTCACACACCAATGGTAGCAGAGCTTCCATGCAAGGCGCTAACTTGCCATAGGGGGCAACTTGGGGTTCAGTGTCTTGCCCAAGGAAACTTCGGCATGTGGAGTCACGTGGGCCGGGAATCGAACCACCAACCCTACTATTAGTGGACAAACCGCTCTACCACCTACGCCACAACCCACACATATTGCACATCATGCTGGTAATAGGTGATGTTCCAAGAAGTTTTTTTTAAAGGTTATTATAATTAAAGGTTACTATGATTAGAATTGAATCGATTCCTAATGCAGGACAAAATGTCAAATATTTGATTAACTCAAATTGAGACCTTGAATTTATAACATTATCTAGCTTACTTACTTGGCAAAAATGAGTTAATTAAACTACTATGCCATTATTTACATGCCACTGAATATACTGCATATGAGACATTTCATACTAAATAGTATTTAAAATGAAACATTTGAAGTTGAAACGTTGTCTCTAATTTGACCTTATTGAGGTCATTTTATGGCTCACTGCCTTATCACAGAATTGTTAGACAGAATCTTATAATACCAAAGTGTTGAGAGTCTATACATGTACCATACAAAACCCAGACCTACTAAGTCATCACTAGAATTCACAATACAATTCAAAATAAATAGTCAGGAAAGTCATATGTGCTGTTAGACCGCAGTGTGTGGAAATGTTACAAATGGGCCAGCAGTGTGATCAGATCTCAGGTCTCTTACAACTCTTTCCCAAACCTTATAGCACATCAGAGCAAACTGAACAACAAAGCAAACACAGCTCCTGATCATCAGTATTACAGCAGGCCTTGTTCAGAATTAAGATATATTTGGTAATGTTCTATGGTTATCGATTGCTGAAGAAGGTTGCTGTGATTTGATGATTCAGGAGGCGACAATAAGGGACAATGCCTTTCAATCACATGCTCGCTGCTGTGGAATATTAATTCAGACAGCGCCACCTGGGGCTTTGCCACCAACTAGCTATAATATATAGAGATGATATAGAGATGATATATAGTGAGTATAGAGATGCGAAAGCTGCTCAGGTATCAGAACATCAAAATCACCTTGTAAAATTTAACTAATGCAGAGAGGGTTTGTGTGTACGTCTGACACTAAATGGTTTCACATAAAATATAAAACAAAGGCAACCTGAGTAAACACATAATACAATTTTAATTATTTAAAACTATTAAAATTTTATCAAATCATAATTTTACTCTTGTAGAACAAGAGTATATTCTTGCAACATCAAGCAGAAATCTGCATTACTTCAATGAGTTCACAAAGGTTTTCTCACAAAAGTATTTACTTGCTATCCTACAAAACCTTTCTGGGTGATAGGTCAGAATAGTGTGATCAGCAGAATGTAGAAAATTGATCTGTTCCTACAAGTCTCTCCGTGTAAACCTGTTTACAATTCCCTTTCTGCATCACACTCAACCTTTCTACTGAAGCCTACGCAGCAGGGGGAAAAACAGTTGCTACAGAGAAATGGAAAGTTTAACCGATTACACTTGCATGTGTTGTGATGGCAGTGTTTTCATCTTGGACAGCTTTGAATGAGCAGTGGATACACTGAACAAGGATACAGTGAAGCTAGCCAGAGAAAGAATATCATACTTCCTGTATAGTCCAGCATTCTCACTGCATGAGCAACCCCACAGTGGTGTCAAAACCTTTCTGTGGGTTTACTGACTTTTAAACTTGCATTAAATAATACATCCAGGCTTACACATTCCAGTCTTAGTCTGTCTGTTGCATTAACATAATGTGGGATATGATAGTGATACTGAATATTAACATAGTATTTTTCAAACCTCATTATCACTCACTGTAATAGGATACTGTTTGACAATACATTTAGTTTTGTACCAACTATTTCCATGTCCCTCCTTTACTTCATCAATACTTACTTTTCTACTATTTGTTGATTTTCAGACAATGACACTAGCTTCCTAAATGCAGATTTAGTGTTTCATGTAAAAGAAAGCCATCTTCATAAATGCAGACATCTGTAGTTTGCTTAAATCATGAGTTAATTCTAGACTGATTCCACTTTCCTGATTGAATCATATTTTCATTTCTACCAAAGAATTGTTAAAGAAGAATAAAGTTAATGTTTTGGGATGGCTAAGTCAAAGTCCTGGTCTTAATCCATATAAATCAAGCAGTTCACATGAAAATTCACCCACCAAAATTCCAAAGTTGAAGCTGTCCTGTACTGAGGAACGGGCTACAGTTCCTCCAAGCCGATGTGCAGGACTGATCAACAATTACCAGAAATGTTTAGTTGCAGTCATTGTTGCACAAGTGGGTCACACCTGATACTGAAATCAGAGGTTCACATACTTTTGTCACTCACAGATATATAATATTGGATAATTTCTCAAGAAATAAATGACCAAGTATAATATTTTTGTCTAATTTGTTATATATATATATATATATATATATATATATATATATATATATATATATATGGTGGTTCGATTCCCGGCCCGCATGACTCCACATGCCGAAGTGTCCTTGGGCAAGACACTGAACCCTAAGTTGCCCCCGATGGCA
>JAFFST010053557.1:8312-22952 GCA_022414735.1 Noturus placidus
ATTTTTTTTTTTTTTTTACCTAGCCTACTATGTTTAAATGTTATAATTTTATTGTGGCAGTTGTATACAGTGTTTGACAACCAACGCTTTAGTTCTGTCTGTTTTATCTCTGTACCAGTGTTATGGTGGATAAGTGTGAAATGTTTGCCCAGCAGAGGGCTCATACCCCTCCCCTTTCCCAATGCCCTGCTCACCAGCAGCTAAACACAGTTACGATACTTTACACACAGAAACCCAACAGCGTTCTGACTAATTCTAAAACAGACTTGTTGTGATAAAATAATTAATTTGTTTATACTGATTGAAATAATTCAATTTCCACTCCACCGTCCAAATTGAACACCAGTGTACTGCAAGAAAGGGTTAAACTAAAAAAATCTACCTGTTCAATGAACCACATACTCAAGTACTATAGGACAGACATGCACACATTAATATGATTTACTTTGGAAATTGGTCAATCTTTATCACACACCCTCAATAATTATTAATGTGTCACGCTTACTAGCTCAAGGGTTCAACAGTGACAATATGGCTTCATTCCAACCAGTAGCACAGAACATTAGCCACTCAATTACCACTGTCTCTAAAGTATTTTTTTGAAAAATGCACACACTGACTGCCAAATCTCTGAAAGGGTTCACCAGGAGATATTCAATAAAAATGACGAGTGAAAGGTTTGCATGAAAAGTCCGCAGTACCAAAAACAATTGATTAAAGTGAGAGGTTTTTTTTTTTTTTCCTGGATGTATAGTAAGCTATGAGAAAAACTATGAATGCTAGTCCCCGCACACCCTCAAGGTAAGCCTTCATCACATCATGTGTTAGTTTTTGGGAAATATTATGCATTGTGAGGCCCTTTTTATAGTCTATAGGTTCTAGAAGTTTGGGGGGAGAGAGAGAGAGAGAGAGAGAGAGAGAGAGAGAGAGAGAGATGCTGGATAATCTCTATGATAACGTAGTTCTGTGTTTATCCCAAAGTTGTTGTTGATGTTTCTTTCCCTGACTTCATTCCTTATAAGCCATTTGCAATATGCCACACATAATGGTGTATGGAAATTGGGAGATGAAAGGGCTGATGTCTTCCACAATCTCTTCACACAAAGAGTTTTTGGAGTTTTTGAAGTATTCAACATCCAAACAACAAAACTACCCTGCAGGAACATTCTAAATAGCCTACTAAAATAAATATTAAAAATCAGTAATCTAAATCTGTAACGTAAACAGGAACAAACAATACTCCCTAAATAGTATCTGTCAAAATTATAGCATTCAACATAGTAAATATATGCACTTCCTTTTAAGAGGGACAAAATCAGAGGCCTGTTTCACAAAGCCGGTTTTGTGGCTATCCAGGTAAGTTTGCGTTTAGTTTGAGCAAACTCAGGTTTTTTGGCCTCAGCACGGTGGATTGTTTCTTAGCGGGTTTCTTTTCCATGGCAACTTCAACTACAAGGCTAACCTGTTCCGGAGTAGATTTTATTCCGGGTAAGAAAACTCAAACCCAACTTGGACCAATCAGCTGTGAGCAAACGGATATAAATCTGTCCCATTAAATTGAACCTTTTAGTGTTTGTGTTGGCTTTTCCCACTGACCATCTGTATGAAATATTTTCAGCAGATGGTATAGTTTATCTATACCAGCTTCTCAAGCAGCACATTAAAAATGTGACATGCCAAAGACACGCTCTTACTGTATCATAAACAGTAATTTTATATTGCAATACATGCACTGCTCAGATTGCTTTGCAGTTCTTTGTGAATGATACATATTTGGATGTGGTGGCATTATTCCTATCCTAATATATATATATATATATATATTTTTTTTCACAAATCTATATTTATTTTATTCATATTTAATAAAAAAATTAAATGACATGAAATAAGTTGGAGTTATAAGTTTTCATTTATTCTCATTGTGAGCCTATAAAAGTAAACATTTAAACAATGAGCACTCTTCCTGAGCTTTGGCAGTGGCAACGGTGTGATTTTTGCAGTTACTGTAGATTTAAATTTCTCATATTTCTGCATAATAATTTCTTGATTTTCAACCAGAAGTATGCACACCTGTTTTTTTTTTTTTTTTCATGTTGATTGCTATTGGCTGTTTGCTGAAAATTTCTGGCTTTCATGTGCTGAGTAAACATTGTGTTATGGTTTAAACCTGGGTTGACTGAGAATGTTGATTGCCAGCATCATAAAACCTGTTAACCCAGGTTGGATTAGTTTGGTTTTGTCAACTCAAATCTTACCATGCAACTTGGAGTTTGTTAAACTCGATTCGTGAAACAGGCTTCAGGATAGAAAATATGGACGGAAGAAATGCTACCAAGTGCAATATGTTATAAACGCAAAAGACAATTTCAAAATGGAAAAAAAAAGGCTAATATGATGATATACTGTATGTGTCAGGTTTTAGTACTAGAGGCGGATGCAAGTGCATTGTTTATTTTTTTTAACACAACACAAATAACATAAATCTTAGAATCTTAAACATTTATATTAAATGAAATGTGCTTAGTGTAGGTTTAAGTTCCTCATATTTTCATAGAATAATTTCTTGCTCTTCAACTGAAAGCTTTTTACCATGTTGAACGCTATTGGCTGTTTGCTGCAAACATCTGGGTTTTATGTGCATGCGCACTATGAGTAAACTGAGAGGGTTGACTTGGAAAGTTGATTGCTAGCATCATGAAACCTGTTTATCCGGGTTGGATTTGTTTGATTTTGTCAACAAGGTTATGAAATTGTAACGTGTTCATGGAATATACACTATTTTGTAATGAATCGTATTCTCAATTTGTAAGGTATTGTAAGGTATTAAGAAAACAGTGCTAATGTTTTTGTTGTGCAGTGGCACAGTGTGTAGCATTGACACCTCTCAGCTCCAGGGTCTCCGGTTTGATCCTGAACTCAGATTACTATCTGTTTGGAGGTGCTGTGCATGTGCTGCACTTGTCCATGTGGGTTTTTTTCAGGTTCTCTGGTTTCCTCCTACCTCCCAAAAATATACCTGTGGACTGGCTATGCTAAATTGTCCCTAATTGTAAATGAATGTCTGTGAATGTGTGTGTGCATGGTGCTTCGTGTTCCATCCAGGGTGTATTCCACACCCAGTGTTCCTGGGATGGGCGACTTTCAGCAAATGACTCGGACAACCAAAGACCAACACTACAGGAGATATTTTCTCCTAGACTGTAAAACTCCTCCCCTTTTTTTTTGCAGTGATGGGTTCTTTAAAATCTAAAAGCTGCTCAGTGTAAAATCAGTCATTTTTGCACATTTTACTCACATTTATTTAAACTGATAGGCATTTTTTTTGCACATGCTTATCATACTTTATAGCATTTTTGTACTGCTTTTACAGACCAAAACATAGATTTTAGTGTCAAATTGTCAAACGGTTTGCAGTGCTGCACTTACGCTTAAGTACAAGGTCAGAACCAGTCGTTATGGAAACAGTTCTGTTTTAGTTGTGCACCATGCATGCGCAAATCCTGTGCATCTCTTTGAATAATGTAGTTGTGTCTGAGGTCTGAATACAGATGTGTGCAATTTCACTATTATCTCCTCATTATGCACCAGTAACTCAACTCTGAATATAAGCTCACATATCTGAGCCAAATACATGGCAAGCCCTCAGCTGAAATATCTGAGGCTACATGAGGTACACACAGAGATCCAAAACAAACACATAACTAAGCCAAAATTGGAGGAGTTCATTTCCAGTGCTCCACCCCTTAAATTTATCCCAAGCATGTATCAAGTACCATTTCTGAATATTTCTGTTGGACTCCATACTGTCAGACTGTCATGTTGAACACACAAAAATAAAGAATACAAATAATTGTGTAGAGATTATTGAAACTCAAGCTGCAAAGTTTTGGATTGCTGTCCAAATAAGGCCGTCCAATGTTAAATTTCCCACCCAACAAATCCAGTGAATTGTCCTCCCCTACACACTGAGTCTGTTCTGCCTCACATCGAATGTTGATTCAATCTCTTCCAGTACAGTGCATTTGCCCTGGAGAGAAATGAGTTAGTCAGTGCCAGAAAGCCGAGGTCAGGATGTCAGCCGAAAGTTAAACTGCTCCGGGAACCCCGTGCAGCACTAATGAAAGGTTTCACACTTGCCTTCCTCAGCCACATGCACTCAATATTATTTGTCCACTTGAATGAATGCGGATGGAATATTAACAGCAATTGGGCACAATCTAGTGAGCAAAACAGTCAGTTTATAAAAGTAACCAATGGAGAAAAAAACAGCCATATGTTTGCTTTATAACATCATAAAACGTTCAAAAACATGGTTATACAGTATGTCATACAGTGTGTACAATTGCTGAAGTGTTATTACTACTCTATGTGTACGGACATTTCCTATTTGCAAGAGCCTTAAGAATATCACTGGGGTCCTCTACAGTATATGAAGTGTTACCAAATGAAGTGCCCTGAGCCCCTTGTCCATCTCATCTGTTACCAAACGCTTGCATTTCAAAGATTCTGCCACATGTTGGTCTCTGTGTCAGAAGCGCAGGCAAGTTTGTCCCGGTTTTTTTGCTCACAGTTGGGACTTGCTTGCCACATGGGAGAAAATTTTCCATTTACACTGATTATTGCTCTCCACTGCTGAACTATAAAGTGTGTCTGTGCAAGGTTAAAGCCATTAGACCATGGCGTGTAGGAAAAAGCGTGCCCTTTAATTGGTTCATCTGCCTCCCATGCTGCTCATATAGCACTTTTATCACACAGTTAATGTAACAGTAAATAAGAAAGGATGTGGACATTATAAACAAATATATAACAGAACCAATATATGTGGGTCTACAACTGACTTTTGATAAGTATGAAATGTTTGCATATACATTTTAGTAAGTGTGTTCATAGATGGAAAATGGCAATTTTAGGAAGGTTACTACAGGAAATAATGTTGACCTACAAAAAGTTAACGTCAGTTTCGATTTATAATTCAAAGCACTGAATGTGAAGAAAGAAACAGTCTGTGACTAATGTATAAATCTGCTTGTAGCTAGTCTTATTGCATTGTATTAACAAAGACTTTCATGTCAAAAAGACAGAAAATGATCTCAAACTTCTCAACTAAATGATCATATGATACAGCTGACTTTTTGTAATTGAATATTGATTAAAAACAATTACTTAATACAAACAGCTAGTAATTATCAATTGCTAGAACTATAATGAAATGTTAATTCATGAACTAACTGATAGGATATTTGTAATTTCATTCAACCCATGAAATGTGTGGTATTGATGAATGTCGCACTCACCGTGGTTACAGATGAGAAAAATACTGTTGCCAGACAACTGGAAAATGACCAAGCATAAAGTAGCTAATTACCTGATGATGAAAAGTCTAGTTTGTGCTGAGTGAATTTCCTAATCGCCTTATTGCTGTGGTATTTTTTTAAAGCAGCTGGCCTATGATGTTGCATTAGTAGCAGTAATTTAGAAAGTAATTTAAAAAAGAAATTCTGCAGGATAATACTGGTGAAGTCTTTTATATGAAAAACACAAAGGCAGAATGGCAGTGAAAATTAAACATCAATATTTTTCATAGATAAGTTTGCAAATTCATCAAAAAACCCTCTGTAGGACTAAAATGACATTCTAACATAGCATAAATTGGTCACTGAGCTTCCATGGGTGTCATCATGATGAGAACCCATAACTCCCAGAACCTTTTGACACCCTAATTGGGGAACACAGTGAAAAAGAACCCCATTATACACTCCTCAGGGGTTTCTTCAACATGCTTAATGGTGCAACAGGCATTGTTTTATTTCTTACTAATACAAATACCCTGGAAAATATATATTATAGGATAAAAATAGTCATCTCAGCACTAGTGTATTATGTGGCTGAGAAAAACACATTACATTCTCGAAGGCTTGTTTGTGTTTACTTGGGCCTCTTGTTCATTTTATAAGCACTAAGTAAAACTCTGCCTAATCTCAGTCTGAAAGTGCTCAGGACAGTCAGATAATTCTCCTGTGAGCAAAAACCACACACTGTTCTTTGAAAAAAAAAAACTTAATGACAAGAAATGCAAGTGAAAAAAGCTGGACTCAGAATTAGTGATGGTTTTCCTGGACAGGTATATAAACACATTTTGTATAAAACTTTTAATTGTTTGAATGGCTGTCTTTACATAATAAATCAAATTATTCTGTTTTTTGTTTTTTGTTGTTTTTTTATTAGAAAGATAAAAAATGACAACAAAAGCACTCATGACCAACAACATAAATCATTAATCAGGTTGTGCACGTTTATATTGTTAGACAATATCTTCAGGCAGCTGAATGGCTGAATCTTTTAGCTAACATACTAATGCTAATATGCTAACATGCTAATACCACAGCTTAGAGCACATACAAGCTTATTACAAACAAAAAAGAATTGTGGCTGCATTCGGGGACACAGAATGAATCCATCAGTAAAAGACAAATGTTGCATGTTCTAAGGTGACTTTCAAGCAGTTGAATGTCTGAGTGCAATTTAAAACAATGTCATGTTGGACCTTGCTAAAACTAATTCTAGTTAGCATGCGTACTCTAGTTGAAAAACTAGACAAACAGTTAAATCTTATTCACGTCCACCTATTTAACTATTAGAGCCCTAATCTTGGTAAAATCTTGTGTAAAAAAATGTATTAACTTCCTAAAATAGTTCCCTCATAAATAATATATAAATATACTGTATGTAAATATACAATATTTTGGCTGTTTTGATATAAGATCACAAAACAACCAAAATGATTTAGACTAACTAGTCTTTGCATAGTGCAACCGCCAACCTACAGAAACAACCAATATGTCTAATATTCATTCAGCTGTTTGTTTAATAGTCCACACAATAGTACACACTTTGAGTAAAGGCCTCAAATGCATGTCAGCACCATCAAATTCTCAGCTTAGAGCACTGACAATGAATGTTCTTCATGTCACAACATATTCTGCAACTAATTATGAACATGAGATTTAACAGTAATAAGTAATTAAACAAATCTTTTCCAACAGTGCATCCCAGTCACAAGCCCAAGGACCCTATATTGTGTCCTTTTAGATTAGATTAGATAGATTAGATTAGATTCAACTTTATTGGCATTATGCAGAGTACAAGTACAGAGCTAATAAAATGTAGTTAGCATCTAAACGGAATTACAGGAATATAGTGCAAAGTAAGTACTACAGCATAAATGATGCTATAACTTACAATATGTACAGTGGAGAACAATATGCAATATAATACAGAATGTGACTATATTAAAAATGTATAAGGGGGATTCTACAGAGTTGTACAGAACAGTATATGTGTAAAGTGCCATTAGAATGGAAATGTAGAGTTCAGCAGGGTCACATCCACGGGGAAGACGTTCTTCCTGAGTCTACTGGTACAGGAACATAGGCTCCTTAAAAACCTGCTAGATGGGAAGAAGGTGAAAAGTCAGTGGTTAGGGTGGTTTATCATTCATTCATTCATTTATACATCTTCTGTAACTATTTATACTTTATACTGGCCAGGGTTGCTGTGGACCCATACCCATTCCGTAACACTGGGGGCAAAATGGGAGAATTCACCCCAGATGGGGCACCATGTCCATTTATGATTCTCACACCTCATTCAACTGAACAACTATAACCAGAGGTGATTCAGGTCTATCCATCCATCAGTTTTATATACCACTTATCCTTCAGGGTCACGGAGGATGATTCAGGTGTGTTAGACAAACCACAAACATGTAGAGAACACGAGTATTACATGCATGCACTTCATCATCTTGTTCTTTTTGAGCTATGAAAGAAACCCCACAGACGTAAGCCTACAAAGTCCTGCTGTTTCCAAGACAGCTGTTGTCTGTGACTGAACACACACACACACACACACACACACACACACACACACAGCAACCACCTGTCCCAGTCACAATTAATTGTCATTGCACCATGCATTGGTGGTGTTGGACCACCCTCTATGCCAAAGTGAGTGGCATAGATTTTCAGTCAATTGCTATTACACATGTCCACCCACACAGATAAACACACACACACGCACACACACACACACACACACACAACCTCTAGCTCGTGCTGCTCCCCAGGCCACAGGGTTGAGCAAGCGTGAAGAGAGAAGGCAAACAAGGGTGAAGGAGACCAGAGAGTACAGCATGTCAGGGGACTGAATGAGAAAAAGAGAGAGAGAGAGAGAGAGAGAGAGAGAGATTGGATAGGGAGGGAGATGGTGATTGAGAGGGAGGTGCTGGGATAAAAAGATTAAGAGATGATGGCACTGTCTGGATAAAAAAAAACTGGGAAATTCAACTGATACGTTTTAACTCGACATATAGAAGTTCTGATGTTTTGTACTGTATATATGTATTTATGTCCATAAATATTTGGACAAGTGCTATCTCCATCAGCATATGTATTAGGGTGGAAATTAAATAATGAATAAGGCAATGGGGGAAAAAAAACCTTTTATTTGTGGTCCCCATTTTTAAGGGACCAAAAGTAATTGGACAACTGGTTGTGCAGCTGTTCAATTGTGAGGTGTATGTTATTCCTCAAATTATTTCACTTAGAGATAAGCAGAAAAAAGAGGACTTTTGGAATCTGTTGATGTTAACTCTCAATATCCAAAGAAGTCCAAAGAGCTGTCACTGCCATTAAGCAACCATCACAAGGCTGAACAATCAAAACAAACCCATCAGAGGAATAGCAAAATCCCTGCCATGCCATGTTGTCTATAGCAGTGAGGAATCAGTTGCTAGGAGGGCACTGTGCTTAAGCCCCAATGGATGATGACCAAAGAAGTGGTGGACGGATTAGATCAAAGAAGACATGAAACAAGTCAATGCCGCTGAGGATTGCATTTGTGGATGCCCTGAACCAGATCAAGTGGAGAACAACTTGCCAAAAAGCAGACTCTGTACTGCGGGACAAACGCTAGGAAAGAGAGAGATAGCAAAAACATTAGTTGTGGCCAAATAACTATTTGGTACACTAATAAAAGAAAGCATGCACTGATGTGCTCAGGAACGCTGAAAGGCCCAAAATATAACATTAAACCTGGGCAGCCTGGGCATCACTGGAACGGTTCTGCGCTGGGTGGAATCCTATCTCTCTGACAGATCCTTCAAGGTATCATGGAGGGGAGGTATTTCTGAAACTCAGCAACTCACAACTGGCGTTCCACAGGGGTCAGTTCTAGGTCCACTTCTCTTTTTTATCTACACTACATCTCTAGGGCAGGTGATTGAGTCTCATGGCTTCTCATATCATTGCTATGCTGATGACACCCAGCTCTATTTGTCCTTCCAGCCTGACGATCCATCCATCTCTGCACGCATCTCTGCTTGCCTGTCAGACCACACTCAACCCAACCAGGACAGCCAGGAACCTTGGGGTGACTCTTGATGACAGCTTGACCTTTACAGACCACATCTCAACAACTGCACAGTCCTGTAGATTCATCCTGTACAACATCAAGAAAATCAGACCCTACCTCAGGCTACCCTAGAACAGGCTACACAGGTACTAGTCTTGTTATCTCAAAACTGGACTACTGCAACTCACTACTTTCAAGCCTCCCAGCCAGCTCCATCAAACCCCTTCAGATGATTTAGAATGCTGCAGCATGCCTTGTCTTTAACTCGCCCAAGAGAACCCATGTCACACCTCTCTTCATCTCGCTCCACTGCCCGCATCAAATTCAAGGCCTTGATGGTCACCTACAAGACCTTGTTTGGAACAGTGCCCCTACCTCAACTCTCTATGAAGGCTTAGGTTCCCTCACGCAATCTGTGATTGATTAGCAACTGACGTTTAGTAATTCCTACTCAGTGTGGCACAAGGTCCCTTTCCAGAATCTTCACACTAACTGTTCCTCAGTGGTGGAATGAACTTCCAACCTCAATCAGGACCAAATAATATCTCACCAACTTCAAAAAACAGCTAAAGACCCATCTCTTCCGTGAACACCTAACCAACTTGAATTTCCCCCTGGGGGATCAATAAAGTATATATTTATCTATCTATCTATCTATCTATCTATCTATCTATCTATCTATCTATCTATCTATCTATCTATCTCATAATAATAAAAAATAAATAAATAAAATTGGCACTTACACCTCTACTCTGCGCACTTTCCTTCTTCTAGAACTTAACTAATGGATCTTGTATAGTACACTACTTGTGTTGTTCTCTGCTTGATATATCACTTTGCTTGTATCTTTCTCATTTGTAAGTTGATTTGGATAAAAGCGTCTGCTAAATGAATAAATGTAAATGTAAACCACTGTGGTAGATGGGAGTATTCCTTCCCTGGTGAAGAAAAACCCCTTCACAACAAATAGCCAAATCAAGAATACCTCCAGGAAGTAGATATACTGTATCTGTGACAAAGTCAACAATCAAAAGAACTATTCATCGGAGTAAATACAGAGGGTTCACCAAAAGATGTAAACCAAATGCGAGCCTCAAAATCAGGAAACCTAGATGAGAAAAATTTTTTTGAAAGCCTGTACAGTTCTGGAAAAAAAAAAATCCTATGGATAGTTGAGACAAAGATCAACTTGTATCAGAATGATAGGACAAGACGTGTATGGAAAAAGGACTGCTCATAATCTGAAGCATACTACTTCATCTTATGGGTATGAGTGTCTGCCAATGATACCAGTTCCTTTGTGATGTTGGGATGTGACCGCTGACAAAAGGATGAATTCTGAAGTTTGTAGGGCTATATCCTATTAATCCTGAATCCTATGAAGCTGTATTTCAATTGCTGAATGCAAAACACCCAAGAACAAGCAGGAACTGCAGTAAAGGCTGGCTGGTGCACCACCAGAGAAGAAACCCAGCATCTTCTGATGTCTATCAGTTCTAGATTTCAAGCAGTCAGTAACTATTAAAAATGACAGTTTACTCCATGATTATTTTTACATTATTTTGTATAAAACCACATGTAAAAAGTGACATAAATCCAACACCATTTGCCAGATTTTGATGTAAATACCAAAGTAAAAAATCTTCAGAACACACAACAAGATGAACCAGAGATGAGCTACAACAGCAGAAGAACACATCAGATTCAACTTCTATCAACCAAGAACTGGAATCTGAGGCTACATTGGGTACGGGCTCACCAAAACTGGGAAGTTTAAGGTTGAAAAAAGAGCAGGCGATGTTGTAGCCCATTATTATATTACAATAGCTTGTTAACACCTTGTCATAAAGCAAGGCACATCTGTTTGTTGTCAGGAATTGCGTAAATGTAGTAAAAGTAAGATGACTAAAAGAGATTTTTGGAACCACTTTCACTTTGCAACATTTATTTGAGTGTCAATTATATCAACAAATCACTGTATAGTAGCATCATATTTCACTGTAGAAACAATTACTTTCATTTTATAACATGTAATGCCCAGTAAGATCATCTCTGATTTCAGTGGCTGAAGTCTTGCTGGGTTCACAGCAGCATAAAAGTCGATAAAATATAAAGAAAGCTATTATGATACCCAGCAATAGCACATCACTGGAATGACTCCAGTGCTTGCTGGGCATTGTCACCCCAAGTGAACTCCAGCTGCATGCTGAAGCACTACAGTGTCACCTTTGGGGGCATTAGTGCCCTTTTAGATCATTACATCATGCCATGTGATGTGATGTTTGTTCATTTATTTGATGATTATGGGTTTGACCTCAAGATGTTCGCAGTGAAGTAAACAAAACAAAGACATGAAGCCCGGATAAACGATGAAGGAGTCATGTATGAAGCAAAGCACCCATCCACCCCCAACAGATTATTTTTTTCTCTCCCACTTCCTCTTTTCCATTTTTCCTCTCTGCCATGGGAAACATTCCATGATGGCAGCGTCAGTTTTGTTGCTATTTTTAACACCATCACTTGACCATAACAAATGACTCCTGGAAGCCATCAGAGCACTCGCACAAACTTTCTTATTTGTAGCAAAAAAATTGAAGGTGGATTTGGGGTCACATAAACATGTCTGACTGGACAAAGAGAGAGTTTTTAAATCTGGTCAAAACAAGCACTGAACATTTTTCCTTGCTCCGTGATTTCACCCAGAGATATTATTTAAAACATTTCATAAGAATTTAACAATTTCATAGCCATTCTAATTTATATTTATTATTTTCCATCTTTATAGCCATGTTTTTGAGAGAGCACGCCCATCCTGTGGTCAAAAGTGATTTCTGGTTTGTGAAACACTTTTGACATACAAGATGAATGCATCCCAGCAACTGTTACTTTATTAATGATGTCATTGGTGTAATTTGTCATGTTTTCATCATGTTTTGCTTGCGACTTGACATGGTGTGAACTATCTGCATTTGTGTCACGGTGAAATAATCATGGTTAAAGATTAAAAATGGCAAAATTTTAAATACCTTTAAAAAATGAATACCTTCATACAGTATAAATAAGAATGTAGTGTCACAGCATTGCAGAGTTCTCGATTCTGATTGGTCAGAAGGTCTTGATTGATTTTCTGACAGTAGTGCTGTTTTGTTTGTTGGTTAATAAAAGAACATGCTCTCGCACCTACTTCTTGCCTCCTTCACCATTCATGACAGAATAACGCGCCTCATCAGGGAAGTAGCGAGAGCACCCGGGTCGTTTGTTTAGGACGAGGCTGAACGAAAGACCTAACCTGGGAGCAGCAGGCGGCGTCATGGCAGATTTGACCTTTTCAGAGATCCGGGACACGGAGGAGCTTTCCGTCGCCCTGAAGCGACTGGCAGAGCAAATGGACCTGCTAGAGCAGCTGAAGCAAGCTTGCTCGGAAGCCTCACCGATATACCAGTGGTACATGGCATATATCCCGATAGAGCTGGCAAGGCTCACGCGCCTGCAGGCGCAACAGACGCGGTCGGAAGACCCTGTCACACCCATGTCGATGCCGGTAAGTAAGGGTTCACCAGAGTCCATGTGCGAGCCCGAAAGCCCTGTTTCGTCCCTGTCCGAGCCCGAGAGCCCTGTATCCCACGTGCCCACGTATGAGTGCCCAGTTTCCCTCGTGCCCCCGTCTGAGTGCCCAGTTTCCCTCGTGCCCACGTCTGAGTGCCCAGTTTCCCTTGTGCCCACGTCTGAGTGCCCAGCTTCTCTCGTGCCCACGTCTGAGTGCCCAGTTTCCCACGTGCCCACGTCTGAGTGCACAGTTTCCCACGTACCCACGTCCGAATGCCCAGTTTCCCATGTGCCCACGTCCGAGTGCCCAGTTTCCTATGTGCCCATGTCTGAGTGCCCAGTTTCCCCCGTGCCCACGTCTGAGAGCCCAGTTTCAGTCCTGTCCGAGGCCAAGAGCCCAGTTTCATTCCGGTCCGAGCCCGAGAGCCCAGTTTCAGTCCTGTCCGAGCCCGAGAGCCCAGTTTCATTCCTGTCTGAGCCCGAGAGCCCAGTTTCACTCCTGTCCGAGCCCGAGAGCCCAGTTCTATTCCTGTCCGAGGCCGAGAGCCAAGGCACATCCACGTCTCAGCTGCAGAGCCACGGCACGTCCATGTCCCAGCCGCAGAGCCAAGGCACGTCCACGTCCCGGCCGCAGAGCCAAGGCACGTCCGTGAGCCAAGTTTTGTCCACAAGCCAAGTCTCGTCCACGAGCCAAGTCACATTCACGTCTGAGAGCCACGTCACATCCCATGCCCTTGACCCCCATGTCACACAGCACGCCCTGGAACCTCAGCAGTAGGCTAACCTGGCCGCCTCAGGCACCACAGAGACCGAGGGGCAATGGCAGGCGGCGTTGTGCGTTCTTGTGCCAAGGCAGGTGGCGTCCTGCGTTCCTGTGCCAAGGCAGGCGGCATCCTGCGTTCCTGTGCCAAGGCAGGTGGCGTACTGCGTTCCTGTGCCAAGGCAGGCGGCGTCCTGCATTCCTGTGTCCCGGCAGGTGGCGTCCTGCGTTCCTGTGCCCCAGCAGGCGGCGTCCTGCGTTCCTGTGCCAAGGCAGGCAGCGTCCTGCGTTCCTGTGCCAAGGCAGGCAGCATCCTGCGTTCCTGTGCCAAGGCAGGCGGCGTCCTGCGTTCCTGTGTCCCGGCAGGTGGCGTCCTGCGTTCCTGTGTCCCGGCAGGTGGCGTCCTGCGTTCCTGTGCCCCAGCAGGCGGCGTCCTGCGTTCCTGTGCCAAGGCAGGCGGCGTCCTGCGTTCCTGTGCCAAGGCAGGCAGCGTCCTGCGCTCCTGTGCCCCGGCAGGCGGCGTCCTGCGTTCCTGTGTCCCGGCAGGCGGCGTCCTGTGTGCCTGTGCCATGGCAGGCGGTGTCCTGCGTGCCTGTGCCAAGGCAGGCGGCGTCCTGCGTTCCTGTGTCCCGGCAGGCGGCGTCCTGTGTGCCTGTGCCATGGCAGGCGGTGTCCTGCGTGCCTGTGCCAAGGCAGGCAGCGTCCTGCGTTCCTGTGTCCCGGCAGGTGCCGTCCTGCGTTCCTGAGCCACTGCAGGCAGCGTCCTGCGTTCCTGAGCCACGGCAGGTGGCGTCCTGCACTCCTGTGCCCCGGCAGGCGGCGTCCTGCGTTCCTGTGCCCCAGCAGGCGGCGTCCTGCGTTCCTGTGCCAAGGCAGGCGGCGTCCTGCGTTCCTGTGCCAAGGCAGGCAGCGTCCTGCACTCC
>JAFFST010053557.1:27287-37851 GCA_022414735.1 Noturus placidus
CCCCCCCCCCCCCCCCCATAAAGTGTGTTTTATGGTCAATGACTTGCAGCCTGATGGAGTTCTTCCAAGTTCAATTGGATGAATTTGTCTGTGACTTAGAATGCAAATTGTTTATGTAGAGTTCTGAATTCATTCTGCTTCTATCATCATGAGTTACATCATCAATAACAATTAGGGAGTCTGTTCCAGAAGCAGCCATGCAAGACCAAGCCATGACACTACCTCCACCATGCTTGACCGATGAGCTTGTATGTTTTGGATTATGAGAAGATCCTTTCTCCACACTTTGGCCTTTCCATCACTTTTGTAGAGGTTAATCTTGGTTCCAATCTTGGAACTTTTATGGCTCATTTCTGTATTTCTTTGTGAATGCCAAACTGGCTTTCCTATTCTTACTCCTGAAGAGCGGTTGACATCTTGTGGTATGGCCTATAAATCTTCTTCAAACGGTGGTTTGTGATCCCCCCCCCCATGTCCTGTGAAGGCAGTTAGTGATGTCATTGAATGTGTTTTTTAGGGTTTTCTTCAAAGCTCTCACAATGTGTCTGTCATCAACTGCTGTTGTTTTCCTTTGACAACCTGTTCCATATCTGATTGTTAGTAGACCAGTGATTTCTTTCTTTTTACAGGACATTCCAAATAGTTGTATTAATTACACAGCATACATAGCTTTGAGTTTCCCTCTTTACTCAGCTTCAATATGGCTTGCTACTCTTCCATAGACAGCTCTCTGGTCTTCATATTGACAACAAAATGCAGTCTTCACAGGTGAAACCTAGATCTCAAACCAAGAGTAGATATTCAGACCTATTAATTATTATTATTATTATTATTATTATTATTATTATTATTATTATTATTATTATTATTTGAATTTAATTTTTTTGCCGTAACAATTTTTTTATTTATTCTCAGACACTTATCCAAATACAAAACAATATATCAATACAGAGTTAACATTTTTAACCTGATAACAACCGTTCTCACCCCACCCCCCAAGAAAAATTTACCTATGATTAATTTACATTGTCATGTCTCAGTCCGGTGAGAACTCGATTTCCCAGGAGGTAACGCACCCTTCCAATATGGCCGCCACGAATAAATAAATGGCGCACTTATATAGCGCTTTTTTATCCAAAGCACTTGGATCCAAAGCACTTTACACTATGTCTCATTCACCCATTCACACACACACTCACACTCACACACCGATGGTAGCAGAGCTGCCATGCAAGGCGCTAACTTGCCATCGGAGGCAACTTAGGGTTCAGTGTCTTGCCCAAGGACACTTCGGCATGGGATCACCCGGGCCGGGATTCGAGCCGCCAACCCCACGGTTGGAGGATTAGTGGACAACCCGCTCTACCGACTGAGCCACAGCCGCCCTAAACGTATCCGAATAACGTATCCCACTCACGCATGCGCTCTCCCTCTCCAGAATTCTGAACACACACCTGAAAGCGATTACAGACACAGCTTAAAGGAAACGCCGGATGTAAACAATCTTCACGAAGTAATGAAAGTTGACTTTGGTCCGCTCGAATTCTCTGAGCCGTTACTGAACTGTGACTATAGTATTTATCAACCCGTTTACGTTCCCGACTCCGATTCTCGTTTAGCCTCATTTTGCCCGTTTGTCCGATCGCCTGACCCACGCTTGTTTATTGACTACTCTCCTGTCCTATTCCCTTTGGATATTACCACCGGATTCCTATCACCTGCGCCTGCATCCACATCAACTCAGGTACGTGACAGATTACTTCACCTTTCAATGGACGCAGCGGGTGATCCGTGAGTTCACCAAGCCATCGAAGGTCGCAGCCGTATCTTAAGCAGCCATGAACAACAAATCGCAAATTTGCGCTCAGATATGGCTAGGCTAACCCAGGTCACACCCGCCGCTGCCAACACGGCTCCTCATCTTCCTCCCACTCCGGCACCGGAGAAGTATGACGGGGATCCGTCCCGTTGCAGCGGGTTTCTGTTACAGTGCTCCCTTTTTTTCTCGACGTATCCGGACATGACCGACCAGCATAAAATAATTCACTTCATGGAATTGCTAACCAGAAGAGCTCTTCTCTGGGCCACAGCCAAATGGAACCAAGGTACAGGCTCCAACCTCACCTACGAGCACTTAACAGAACGATGCAAACTTGTCTTTGATCACTCTCTTGACAACAGGGAAACAGAGGAGGACCTGTTGGCATTATGACAAGGCCCTCGGAGTGTGGCGGACTATGCTTTAGAATTCCGTACCATCGCAGCTTGAAGTGGCTGGAACCAACCTGCCTTGAAAACGATGTTCCGCCGAGGGTTAAATGAGGACATCATTACAGAATTGGCATGCCGCAACGATGAGCAAACCCTTATCAGTCTGGCCACCCGCATAGACCGGCTTTTACAAGGGCGCCGCCCCATGCCCTGAGCCGTTAGGCATTTTCCTCCTGCCGAATCCATGTAGCTCGACCGGGCAGGCCTTAGCCAGGAGGAGAGGGAGAGACGGCGGCAAGAAGCCCGATGTTTCTATTGTGGAGAGCCACAACATTTCATTCAGGAAATGTTTCCAAACAGGAAACCTAGAACCACGAGAGAGAGAGCTCCAACCAGGCGCTCCTGATCCGAGGTGAGTGCAAACCCAGAGACCTGGAGCCTCTCACATTCAGCATTCCTTCTGCCAGTGGTACTTACATATTGTAATCTGTCTTGTATCTTAGAGGCGCTAATTGACTCCTGAGCAGAAGGAAATTTTATTGACCAGTCCACCGTCCAAAACCATGAGATCCCCATCCATCTTTACAGTCACCACGCCGCATCCAGGCCATTGATGGGGCCCCCATAGGCAATGGATTCATTACACACTGCACCGAACCCATTGTCCTTCAAACCAGTGCACTCCATCAGTAGAACATCACCTTCTATGTAACGAAATCTGCCCGTCACCCTGTGGTCCTCGGCCTCCCCTGGATAGAACACCACAACCCGGATATTTCATGGACTCACAAAGAAATCACCTGCTGGTCCCCATATTGCCTCCAAAACTGTATTCATGCCCCAGTACACAGGCTGGCCACCACATCCATTGAAAGCCCAAACCAAAACATCACCTCACATATTCCCATGGAGTACCAGGACCTAAGCGATGTACTTAGTAAAGAGAAGGCGAGCGGGTTACCTCCTCACTGTACTTATGACTGTGCGATCAACCTGTTTTCTGGAGCCACGCCACCCCGAGGGAAAATCTATCCGTTAACACAGGAAGAACAGGGATCTATGGAGGAGTATATCGAAGAGGCCCTGCGCCAAGGGTATATCCGACCCTCCACGTCACCACCCGCTGTGGGTTTCTTTTTTGTAGAAAAGAAGGATGGAGGCCTACGTCCATGTATCGACTATAGAGGCCTTAAACAATGCACTACCATGTACCGGTATCCCCTTCCCATGGTTCCCGTCGCATTAGAACAGCTGCGGACTGCCACCATATTCACTAAGCTCGATTTATGCAGTGCCTATAATCTAGTCCGGATCAGAGAAGGTGATGAGTGGAAGCCGGCGTTCAGCACTACTTCTGGGCATTACGAATATCTGGTCATGCCGTATGGTCTGTCTAACACTCCTTCGGTCTTCCAATGCCTGATAAATGACGTCCTACGGGACATCCTGGGTCGATACGTCATTGCTTATATCAATGACCTTCTAATTTACTCTTACTCCAAAGAACATATTCACCACGTATGCCTAGTCCTGCAACGTCTCCTCCAATACCAGCTATACATTAAGGCGGAAAAGTGCGAGTTTCACCGTCACACTATCTCCTTTCTGGGGTATATCCTTAGTCTGAACGGGGTTTCCATGGACCCCAGCAAAATAAAAGCTGTGATAGAATGGCCCAGGCCATCTACGATAAAGGAGCTCCAGAGGTTTCTAGGGTTTGCCAATTTCTACCGGCGTTTCATCCGGAATTTTAGCTACATTGCCAATCCTTTAACATCACTATTACTCAGACAACCCAAACGACTCCCCTGGAACCCACAGGCACAGAAAGCCTTCGAGCAACTCAAGAAATCTTTTATGACCGCCCCATCCTCCAACACCCCGACCCGTCTAGACCGTTCATTGTGGAGGTTGACGCTTCAGAATCAGGGGTGGGAGCCATCTTATCGCAGCGGGTCGGAAACAAACCCAAGCTCCACCCGGTAGCCTTCTTTTCAAATTGTCCCCAGCAGAAAGGAATTATGATGTGGGTGATCGGGAACTCCTGGCCGTCAAGCTGGTGCTCGAGGAGTGGCGGCATTGGTTGGAGGGGGCCGTACATCCCTTCGTCATTTTTACTGATCACAAGAATCTGGAGTATCTGCGCACAGCTAAACGGCTGAACTCTCGTCAAGCCCGATGGGCCCTGTTTTTTTACCTGGTTCCACGTCACCCTGTCGTACCGTCCTGGGTCCAAAAATACTAAGGCAGACGCCCAGTCATGGTACAACCATCAGGAGAATGCACAAGATAATCCTGAAGAGTACATCATCCCCCCTTCATGCATTATCAGAGCATTGGAGTAGGAACTAGACCAAATGCTCAGGGAATCCCCGTATCTCAAGTACCTGAGGGGTGCCCAAGAGGAACCCTCTATGTTCCCGATTGCCACCAACAACAGCTGGTGATCTGGGCCCACACGGCCGTGGGCCAACGCACATACCAGCTACTACAAGGAAAATACTGGTGGCCCAACATGAGGAGAGACATACACCGTGTGGTTGCCTCATGTTCCTCATGTGCTCAAAGCAAAGATCCACGAACCCTCCCAGCCGGGAAACTCATGCTTCTGCCATTACCAGAACGCCCCTGGTCACACCTCACCACAGATTTTGTCACTGACTTGCCACGGTCCCAGGGTAACACCACAATCCTGGTCGTGGTAGACCGATTCTCCAAGTCAGTAAGGTTTATCCCCCTGCTCAACCTACCGTCTGCCTTTCACACTGCAGAGATGGTGTTCCAGCATGTCTTCCGGTTCTTCGGCATCCCAGAGGAGATAGTATATGACAGGGGGCCTCAATTTACTTCCAGGGTGTGGGACGGTTTCATGGAGAAATTGGGTGTTACTGTTAACCTCACCTCCGGTTACGATGCCCAAGCGAATGGCCAGGCAGAATGAACTAACCAAGAGCTGGGTCGGTTTCTCTGCATGCTCTGCGCCTCCAACCCTGAAGAATGGAGCAGGTTCCTTCCGTGGGCTGAATATGCACAGAACTCACTCCAACACTCGGCTACACAACTCATGCCATTCCAATGTGTTCTGGGCTACCAACCTCCTCTGTTCCCCTGAAACGCCACCCCCACAGAATCTCCCGCAGTAGATCAGTGGTTCCGTCAGAACTGTGCGCTCTCCCTCTCCGGAATTTTAAACACACAAAATCACAAATAGCTGAAAGCGATTACAGGCACAGCTTAAAGGAAACCCCAGATGTAAACAATCTTTGCGAAGTAAAAAAAAGTTGACTTTGTTCCGCAATAATTATCTGAGCCATTTTCAAACTGTGATTATAGTATTTATCGACCCGTTTATGTTTCCGACTCCGTTTCTCGTTTAGCCTCGTCTTGCCCGTTTGTCCGATCGCCTGACCCATGCTTGTTTATTGACTACTCTCCTGTCCTATTCCCTTTGGATATTACCACCGGATTCCTATCACCTGCACCTGCATCCACATCAACTCAGGTACGTGACATACATATGATTCAATTACATATGATTCATTTTCATATATCTATACAGAATCAACATTTTTACCCCGATAACAACACCCCCCCCCCAAGAAAAAATTACATATGATTCATTTACATGTGATTCTTTTTCATACCTCTCCCACCCCACCCCCAGACCAACAACAAACAAAAAAATAAAATAAAAAAAATTGAATTGGGATTCCTGTTTGAATACTTTTGGAGGGGACTGTATTAAATAATATAGCAGCATTTTGACTTTTAGTCAACTTTTTAAATGTATATTTACTTATGTGGAGTAACTATTAACTGTTATAAAGTTGTTTTAAGACAGTTGTTAGTAATAGACGCATACTTTTAAAGCCTCTAAAAACACAAGGTTAAAGCAGTTATTTATGTTTAATGCTTAGAAATATATACATTGAGTTGCAAGATAGTTACATAAGGCATTCTAATGTTGGAAACAGAATATGCTTTAAAGTCATTACACAAGTACAACAAAACTTGATTTGCAACGTCCTTACTGGATGCTATATACAGTAAGAAATAATGTTTAACAAATAAAAAAAAAGTTTAATATTGTGTATCATATGTGTGTAACTGTAGCAATTATATAGTATTAGTCAGTATTACCATAGTAAACAGTCCGTAGTTCTGTGAAGGAATTCAATACTTGACGTTTTAACTTGATTGTAATCTTGTTAGAGGAGTGTAATTTTTATAAGTTCAAATAATCAGGCTTGTGGTATCAGACATTACTGTACAAACTTTTAATCAGTATCTGTAAATAACAGAATGCTCCCAAAGGACACGTCATCATACTAACTAGATCTTAATACAACTATTCCAATCCATTATATAAGCAAAATATGTTATTCTTCTAGCAGCTAGGGTCTGTTTCTCTCCATATCTCTCTCTTCCTGTTCTTCTCCACCCTGCACCACTTTCCCAGACCCTGTATTGACAACAGCTGTGGGTTATTTACACGGCCAGGGGGAGGGTCGAAAGCAGCACAGATGGTTCATAAGGGAATAATTCAGGGGTGGAGAAGGAAACAGAGAAAGAAAAAAACACAAAAGTTCACATACAGCTCATTAGACCTAGCTACAGACCGGTAGAAGAAGGGCACAGAGCATCAGGACTTAAGCAAGCAGTTGTTTCTTTTTCCTTACAGAGCCTTGAAAAGTCCCTTCCCAATGTGCTCGGCTGTGTAAGGAAGTATTTCCTGTGCAGGAGGAGGAGCAGACAGTCAGACAACTTGTTGCAAGGCAATTCAGAGAAAGTTGGTAAGTTGGTAAATTTGTATTTGCTGTTTTAGCAAGAAAGTGCTTGCTTTCAAGCTATAATGGTACAAAATGCATGTTAGTCCTTCTAATCATAACTCGAGTCATTGATGTCAAAAGGGAGTTGTGTAATTTTACTGTGAACTGTTGACATCTGTCAATGTGTTTTCTCTGGAGATTTCATTTTGAAACACAGACGCCTTGAGCTTTTTTTGTTTTTCAACTATGAAGATAAAATGAAAATTTGTAGAGGAACTGAAAGTCCACAAACTTTCAGTTTGTGCCTGAGGGTTTGCAAAAAGTGTGCCAGTGAAGTGGTATTTTAGGAGAACTGGATGCAAAAAAAAATGCCTGTTTAGCACATAACTGCTAACACTTATTTTCTGCCATGGAAGCCAAGTAGTGCTTTATTGCTTTATAACGAGGCTGGACATCCACATTATTTGTGTGTTGAAATGTCTTCAGGCAGGCAGAGCATGCACTTAAAGCTGTTTGGTTAGAAATAAGTTTAATAGCAGTAATGTAAGAGTTTTATTTAAAGCAAGTAATGAACACCTTTAATCTACACATATCGAAATCTTATTGTTTTTGTTTTGTGTTTATTTATTTTTTGTAATATTTCCTAAAACAATAAAATGAATGAAGGGTGTTCAGGGCTGGAAAAAAGTTTCAATAGACTATCCACCCTGGTTGACATGACAATTGGCATAAAAAAAAAATGTCCATTGTATTATCTGCACAACTGCACATTGCAGAAATATTTCCTGTGTCATTGCTGAAATTCTTAGGTGTTTGTTTGTTTTTTTTTCTCAGTGAGTTGAACTGACGTAACAACACACAACAGGACGGACTTGTTTTTCAGTAGATGAAAAGCATTGAGAGAAACTTCATGTCGCATAACATTGTATATTAATGTATTTATCAAATGCTTTTAATGGATTTTCAGGATTGACACATTTATTTAAAAAAATAGAAAGAGAGAGAGAGAGAGAGAGAGAGAGCTAACAAAAGGTCTACATGTAATATTTCACACCAATTGCAGTCTTCTCTCAAGTAATGTATCTGGGAAAACAACAAAGATACAGTCCACTCTGAAAGTATTGGAACTGCAAGGCAACAGCAAATTATATTGTTCTCACTATACACGAAATACATTTGAGATCAAGAGATGACTATGAAGTGAAACCACCCATTATTTTAAGTGATAATGAAACATGTCACTGATAGGTGTTTCATGTTGCATAGAGGTGGCCTGTTAAATTGATTGTTGAAAGAATGAATAGGTCTGAATATCTACTCTTGGTTTGAACCCAGGGTTTCATCTGTGAAGACTGCCTTTTTTGTTGAAAAGTATAAACAAAAATGAAGACCAGGGAGCTGTCTATGGGAGAAAGCAAGCCATTTTAAGCTGAAAAAAGAGGGAATGACTATCAGAACCATTGCACAAGCATTGGGCATAACCAATGCATCAATTTGTAATGTCTTGAAAAGAAAGAAACCAATCATGTGTAATCAACCAGACATGGAACAGGAAAACATGGCCAAGGAAAACATCAGCAGTTGATGACAGAACCATTGTGCTATCTGTGAAAAAAAAAAAACAAGAAACAACAGTAAGTGACATCACCAACAAGGTATCACAATCCACCATTTAAAGATCTCAAGTGGAAAACTATTGAGGCAAACTACTCATGAGCAGAAAGTGGTTCATCAGAAGGCCAGATTGGAATTTACAAAGAAATGCAGAGATGAGCCAAAAACGTTCTGGAAACAAAATTAACCTCTGACAAAGTGATGGAAAGGCAAGAGTGGGGAGAGAGGAAGGGTCCAAACATGACGATTTGGATTACGATTTGGATTTACCAAAACCTAGAAGTTCATCAGTCAGCATGGTGGAGGTAGTGTCATGACTTGGGATTGCATGACTGATTCTGGAACAGACTTACTAATCTTTATTGATGATTAACTCATGATGGTAGCAGCAGAACGAATTCAGGAATGAATCCAATCTAATTGGGAGCATGCAGCAAGGTAATGACCCATAAAGTACTGCCAACACAATAAAGCACTTCATCAGGGAGGTCAATCACCAGACCTTAACCCACTTGAGCAACATTTTACCTCCTGAATAGGAGACTGAAGGTAGAAACCCCCTGAAACAAACAACAACTGAAAGAAGCTGCAGTAAAAGCCTGGAAAAGCAACACAAAAGAAAAATGCAACAGTTTGTTGGTGTCAGTGGGTCACCAGTTTGCAATCATGGGATATGCAACCAAATTTTATTATGTTATTAACTTTGTGTTATTAAGTGTTATTTACTTTTAATTTACTATATTTTCTATGCTTTTTCAGATCTAAAAATTGGATGGTCTAACACCAAAGGTACCCTGTTTTAAATATCTATCATTTAAAATTGATTTTTTGATCGCAAACCCAAATGTATTGTGAAAACAATAGAATTGGCCTTGCTGTTCCCATACGTTGGTACTTTTTGTATATCAAAATGGATATATTTCTAAAAGAAGTAAGCAATTCTGAGCAAAAAAAATATAGAAGACTACTATGGGGCGGCTGTGGCTCAGTTGGTAGAGCGGGTTGTCCACTAATCCACTAACCGTGGGGTTGGTGGTTCGAATCCCGGCCCGGGTGATCCCATGCCGAAGTGTCCTTGGGCAAGACACTGAACCCTAAGTTGCCCCCAATGGCAAGCTAGCACCTTGCATGGCAGCTCTGCTACCATTGGTGTGTGAATCTGATCTCATTAGTAAGTCGCTTGTAAATGTAAAAATGATATTTCTGTAAAGCTGCTTTGAGACAATGTACCATTGTAAAAAAGCGCTATACAAATTGATAATTATTATTATTATTACTATGGTACGTGGCAATTGTGCGCTAAATGATGCCTCCTTAACTTAGTGATCCTAGTCAGCAATCTTTAAAGATGAACCAATTCCTAAAATGCACTTGAAGGAATCAAGGAATGAGGAGATAAGAAGCTTCTAGATCAATGATACACAGGTGCTTCCTACTGTCACGTCTCGAGACGTAAGGGAGGTAGGAATGGATGCAAATGCAGTTTTACAGTTTTATTGAAGAGACACACAGGCAGGTAAATCCAAATCGTAATCCACAAACGTAATCAAGAAACATGAAAAGGTCATGCGATCGACAAACAGGCATGAACTTGGCAAGGCAGGAGTCAATGTCATGGTCACGGAAAACAGGGTCGAGATACAAAACAAGAAAAATAAACAATAGCAAGGGATAGGGAGCTGAGAAACCATTGTGGACTAAAAATGTTTAAGCTAAACAACTCTAACAAGGAACTTAACATGGATATTAACTATGACTATGACTATGACTATCTATGGTAACGAATCAAATCAAATCTAAACTAAACTTATCTAATCTATTCTAATATTCCGCACCATGTGCTGGGAGGCACGCGGTATATATACAGTGGTGTGAAAAAGTGTTTGCCCCCTTCCTCATTTCCTGTTCCTTTGCATGTTTGTCACACTTAAGTGTTTCGGAACATCAAACCAATTTAAACAATAGTCAAG
>JAFFST010053557.1:51944-62458 GCA_022414735.1 Noturus placidus
TTTTTTTTTTTTTTTGATAGTAGAGGCTTTTTTTATTCAAACTCTTCCAAACAACTTGTGGTGATGTAGGTGATTTCAGATTGTAGTTTTGAAAACTTTCTGACCCCAAGATGCATCTAACTTCTGCAATTCTCCAGCTGTGATCCTTGGAGATCTTTGGCCAGTCAAATCATCCTCTTAACAATGTGTTGAAACAATATAGACACATGTCCAATTCCAGGTTGATCCATAACATTTCCAGTTGACTGGAACTTTTTAATTATTGCCTTGATGTTGGAAATGGTCATTTTCAATGCTTGTGCTATTTTATTTTAGCCACTTCCCATTTTGTGAAGCTCAACAACCTTTTGCCGCACATCACAGCTATATTAATTGGTCTTGGACTAAGGTAATTTGGCATATGTGTTGCCTCATATTTATACCCCTGTGAAACAGGAAGGCAAGGTTGAACAATTTCCTGTTCTTAGTCACCCAGGTGTACTAATAATGTAAAATATCAATGGAAATATATATTCCAAATTGATCGTCATATGAATTCATAGGGTACCAATTTTTCATTTTCTCATATGAATTCATAAGTGTGCCAATAATTGTTGCACACCTATATTTAAGAAAAGATAATTTTTTGATAAACATGTGTTTTGTTTGCAATTGTTTGATGTCCATGAGACCAGAGTATTTTGGGGATTTTTTTAAACTAAATTTCAAAAGATTAAACAATAAAGACAAATTCCCATGGCCTTCTATGCTCATATTTACAAAGGCTGCCAATATTAGTGGAGGGCACAGTAGAGTAATAATTGGACAGAGTACTTTTGGGTAATTATTAATCTAGTGGAAATATCAAGTCAGGTGCTGTTATGGGAAAATAATCAACTTCACAGTAGAGTGATGTTGCCTAATGTGAAGTCGAGTTTCTGTTATGACTCCAGAGTTCATTCTTTTCTAATTACGCCATCACAACCCATATCCCAATAGTGTTTCATTTATATTCAATAATTTTTACTGATTAAAGAAAAACTATTTTTATCCAGTTAAAGTTACAATTTAACTGCGGAATGTCTGCAAAGCACTGTTAGTGCTGCTTTTATAGAAAATTAATAAACATCTTCTGACCAATCAGAATTGAGAATTCAATTGTTAAATACATTTACATTTATTCACGTAGCAGACGCTTTTATCCAAAGCGACTTACAAATGAGAGATACAACAAAGCAATATATCAGAGAACAATACAAGTAGTGCTACTATACAAGATCTATTAATTGAGTACTAGAAGAAGTAAAGTGCACAGAGTAGAGGTGTAAGTGCATTTTTTTTTGTGTGTTTTTTTTTTTTTTTTGTTAGTTTTTTTTTTTATGAGTTCGTTAGGTGTTGACGGAAGAAGTGGGTCTTTAGCTGTTTCTTGAATATGGTGAGTGAATCTGCAGTCCTGATTGAGGTTGGAATTTCATTCCACCACTGATGAACAGTTAAAATTGAGCCTTTGTTTAAAAATGATATAATGATGATGATATAATTAGGTGATCTTGAATGATGGCGCACTTTGAGCTGAGGGCACAAGAAATATATAAATATATATTTTTAAAAACATCATTTTAAATAAAATCTAAGCATATCATAGGTGAGATAGAGTCCGATGTATCCTGGGGTCTCTGATCGATACCTGAGAACACAGTAAATTATTAGTTTGTTGTTTGGACAGACATTTATTTTGATCTGAACTTTAAAAAAAAAAAAACTGGAAGGATATCAAGGGATTGTCATTGGGCAACAGCAGCCAGTGTATGTATCACAATGATTAATGAAGGGGAGGGCAGAGTCGATAAACTCGATTTCTTTAGACAACTATCTTCTCACCAACAAACTGTGACTTATCCAAAAGCACCAAATGTAAAGTCTGGAGCTATAATTAACCCTAGGAGAAATTCCTATTACACAATATAAGAAATGTAATATGCTGTGAGGAAATGTAATGTTAGTACATGCTATTCCATAAAGATGATCAGGTTCACACTCTGTCCTGCACCCTTAATAGCATTCATACATAGACAGCACATGACACACTGAGCTAAAGTCACCTGACCTTATCATGAGATATTCTGCCTGCTCAAGCAGCCTTCCGACAGAAACCAGTTTTAATGGCCCTGTTCATGCAGTTCCTCCAGATCCTTCAGTCTGAACCTAAGAGACTGAGAGGGGGAAAAACAGAGTAGCGAGAACTCTGTCGAGGCTAGACACAGGACATATGGCTGGGTGAGATAGCAGCAGAGTTTTCACTTCAGCTTCAAATTCCAAACCACGTGACCGCAGGCAGTGGAGAGAGAGAGAGAGAGAGAGAGAGAGAGAGAGAGAGAGAGAAAGAGAGAGAGAGCATTGTCTGAAGAAATCAACTGCAAAAGGCACAGAGAGGAGAGGGGCTAAGGGGAAAGATGTGTTTGTAAGAGCCTTTCCAACTGAGTGCAAATCTCATGAGATTGTACGAGACTGCGATGAAAGATGTGTCTATGCCCGTGTTGTCTGCAGAGAGCAAATGAAACACCCCAAAAACATTCTGAACAGCCCCATGGTCCCACTGCACTTGAACTAAACATGGTCATGATGGGCTCCTGAACCCAAACAGCCTCAGAAAGATGTCGGCACACAGCATTGTCTCTTTTGATAGCATTGTCTCTTTAGTATTTGCAGATTTCCTGTTTTTTTTTTTTTTTTTTTTTTTTTTTTTTTTTTTTTTTTTTTGTCTTTTTTTTAGTGTGTCCCTTAGTTTGTTGTATTACACCTGTACAATGTGTTGTATTTAAAACCCAACAGATGTGTGAGAAGCTAAATAGAGGTAATGACAATTAAATTCATTATTATAGCTCTGGTAGGAAAATACATTCTAACACTTATCTTTAGTTACTATTAATTCTATGATGTATCCAGTGTCCAAAGCATTAAAAATGACAATTGGATGAAGATAACAGCTAACCTAAGATGACCTATAAATACTCAAGGACCTCTTTCTTGAAAGGTCATACTTGCCCTCCAGTTATTCTCACATTTTTCCTTTTGGTATGAGATGATTAATGATGGCCCTCCTTTTGTTGTCAGTGTGAGGGATGATTATTTAATTAGGCAGGACGTGATTTCACATATAATACTTTGGAACAAAATGATTGAGGTAGAGGTAATTAAAGGTAGAGAAGATTTATGCAAGTGCTTAATCAAAGAAAGCTTTTAGAGTGGCAGGAAGGAGGGAAGGAGAAGGCAAGGAGGTGATGGCAAACTCAAGTCACCTTGAAAGTTTGAGATGTTATTTTAATTCATGATGTAGGACCAGAGATGGCTAATGATTATTTAACAAACTTGAGCAAGACCAAATAAAAACCCATTTGCTTTCATCAGCAGACTTTGCAGAGGTGAATTTTCAGAATGAATTTCAGAGCTTCTTTTTTGTGTACTTGGCCTTAAATTCCCTTAGGTGTATTTCAGGTAAGAATCTTTATCATCACAGGTACATGGTATTCCCTCAGGGTCTATTCCTCAATTTGATTTTCCCTCCTTCCCTGCATGGTAATCTGATTTCTAGGTCAATGGAAAACTGTATCTATGCCCAAGCGACCTATGGGTCATTTGCAATTTCACTTTTCCTAGCGATTTCCTAATCCATTACTTGCACTTCTATCGCTCTGAAATAATAAATGTCCAAGTCCAAGATTACGGGACGACCTTGACGAGGCTACAAGCAGCATCTATAGGAAATGAGGCTCATAATCAGTTATGGTGCACTGATTATGCATTTCGGTGCACATCACAGTGACTAAAACCTTCTTGTCTGCATAGGTAATTTTGTTATTGCTAAAAGCAATGACTCTCATTTAGAATGTTACACATATAATTACACAAGGGTAAACTGCAGCAGTTCATCGGCGGGTCAGCAGCATCGAGTGGAGCACCAAGGTTAAGACTGGAATATTAAAGGGCATCACAGCTAAATTGTCGTGACAACTTTTTAATGTATTTGAATTAAGTCAAATTATTGTTTAAGTATTATCCATTAAATCTTGGACACCCATGCAAAAATTACAGTATGATGTAATTGTATTCAAGTGATAAATGGTCTGATTATTGTTTAAGTTAGGAAAGCTGTTATTGCCTAAGTTGTCCTGGAGGTGTCAGTAAGTAGTGATGTTGGGTACTAGCAAAGAGGCTAGGCATGCGTACACACACTACGCAATGTTCTGTGAGAAGTGTGGGAGAGAAGTTCGCTCTTGGGTTTGCTGGTAGATCTCTGGTAGTGTGTTCATTTAAAATGTTGGGAGTTTCAACTCCTGGAAATTGAAGATATTGTGCGGTTCAGGAGCTCATAGTTTTCCCACTGCTGTATTGTCTGATGTCAAATTTGTTAGCTACACTGTAGTTAATTCACTTATCAGATTAATTACTGAATAAATGTAAATGTAAAGAACCCTTTAAATGTGTTCCTGGTTGTAAACCCAAATCCACGTTCACATAACTACGGAGTTGTAGTTTTATAACTCCTACAAATCTCCTACATATTCTACAGAATTTTAGTTTTTATATAAAATAGGAGAGCTAGGACATTGACTTACAACATTTACAGCAAAAGGGCAACTAGAAAAGGCCATTCATTGAACATTTAAATAATAAATAATGAAACGCTGCAGCTGTCTTGAGCTCTAAGAGCCCAAGAACAGAATTTTTTCTCCCAATAAGGTCAGTGAGAGGAGTAGACGGGGAAAAAAAGATAAAGTGGGAGTGAAATCAGTGAACAAGTGCTGTGCTGCCAAATAGCTGAGACAATTCGTAATGAACGAGTGCAGATCGAGGAGTGGCTGCACATGTTTATGAAGGATAGAGCCAGAATACAATGAGTGCTTTACAAGGCGTAGCCTCTTTCTGGCCTAAAGTCCTTCTATATCTCTCCCTGTATATCTCCCTTTCTCTCCCGTTTTGTCCTTATCTAAGCACCACTCTCTCAATCTCACTGCCCCAGAACCGAGTGAAGGCCCTCTATAAGTTACTGCCTTCATACTGCCACTGCCTCGTCTCTCAATCACCTATTGTTTATTTTCACTAAGAGAAATAAGGCAAAGTTGTGAGAGTTGTTATTGTTTCCCCTTCCCCCTCTCTATTCTGCTGTTCCACTTCTCAGCCAGCTCTCCATTTTGACTCCTTCCTCCTTTCCAACTGAGAATTTAGAGTAATAGTCACTGTTGACACCTTTGACTACATCTCTGCAGTTGTGCCTTCCTGAGCTCTTCCTACTATCTGCCCTAGTTGAAACATCATCAGCGTGGGAGACTTGCTGTGGAATCTTTACGAGTCATTGCTAGTGTATGTCGTATGATGAAAACCAAAGCAATAGCGGGATTTTCATAAAATCGGTGCTCTCATCTTTCATTTCTATATTTGTTCTACATTTAGTTGAAGCTCAGAATACTGGGTCACACCTGACAGAACAACGAGGTCCATGGATATCCATTATTGGGCCTGACATAAATTAATCCATAGAGACACTGTGATCAGTCCATATTTATTTGTTTCTGGTGCACCTGGACCAATTCTTTCGGTCTAAGTTGACTATTCTACATCTTTAAGAGACACATTACAAGGTGTCACGGACTGTGAATTTTGATGTTTTCTCTAGATTTAGCTGAAGCTTGGAAAATGGGTTTATTCCATTGAGAGTTGACTGAGACATCCACAGAAATCCAATATTGGGCTTTACTTAAATTTGTCAATCAAGAGTCTATTAGTCAATATATATTTGGTCCAGGTCCACTATGATCTGTCTCTTTTGGTCCATATTAGGTATGATGGCTGTTCTACATCTTCAAGAGACAAAAGCTATCACTGTCCGTGGATGTCTCTTAAATGTCTTTATGTTCAGCAACCATCTCTGAATTGAAAGCTAAGAGACCATGGGTCTAAAGGCCTGTTAGCTGATGCCAGCGGAAATAATTAGATACACTGAGCTTCAGAACCAGTGAGACACTGGCCAGAATAAATCAGTTGCTGGAGATGAATGAATTATGTGCCTTTAACAATTTTATTGATCTTAGTAACTTCAAACCATCATTTACCTTCAGCTCTGTCTAACTCCATATAAAAAATAAACTCCTTCCAAGGTTGGTCCTCCGTGCTAAAACTGGTGCAGCAACTCACTATACATAAACATCTGAGCTAATTTACAGGCAGAAACAAGGAGTTATTTCTGCAACAAGGATTTATGCAGTCTAGCTATTTGCCAGTTCAATTATTTTAAACTTGGGTTATGAAACTGATATAAAAATACTGTCTGCAAGTACATAACATTAGCTAATAGCTTGATGACTATCACTTAAGCTTAGAGATTTGGTAGATAGGAGAGCTATGACTGATGTAACACAATGAAACAATTTCTGAGATGGTCTTCACAGTACACATTCGGTATAAAACATTGCCATGCCCCACCTGTCCTAGTCTGACAAACTTGCCATGGCCTTGACACAAGCTCCATGAAGCACCAATTTTCTGATAGAATCACTACTGCAAGCTGTGAAAAAATACAGTGGCTTCTTCTTCCTGGGTTGATAGAGCATAGTGATAGTAAAAACATCCGAGGAGAGGGGGAATAAAGGCTCGTAAAACCTTGATTGTATATAGGCATCCCCTCTAAGACAGTCTACCTCTCACCAGTAACTGACAGATTTACACAGGACCATTACATAATTTCACCAGTGGCTCTTCTCATAGCAAGTGTAGTAAATAAATGGTTCATAACAAATTTCTCTCAAGCACGGGCTTAAGGCTTTTTTTTTTCAAAGGAAATCCATTAAACCGCATTTTCAATCAATCGTTTCTTCTACAAATTCAGCATATCGGTGTCAGTTTTTTTTCTATAGAAGTACAGCAGTGGGAGAACTCTCATCTTTCTGGAGTTTTAAAGCAGCAGAGTGTGACGTGGCAATGAAAAATGCACCTAATTAAACTGTGTTGATTAACTGGGCCTGAATATTTTTGTGGATGGTTAGAGCTTTATTAGAAAATGAGGCTGCACTTTCTCCTCCTAAAACCTATCATCTATTTCCATCATGGTCATTAGCTATGGCTTCATGTACTGGGAGTACCGGCCACTGTCTCTCACCATGCCGCAAGGTTTTACTCTGCTTGCACTGAATGAGGTTTGGCTCACCAGTGTTGCGAGTGTTGTGTGTGTGTCCATGTTGGATGGCACAATGACATAATCAGATAATTGCTATTTCATAATGTTTCCCAAGCCAGCTGTAATTATTTTTTGGTGGTGGTGGAGGGGGAATCATCCAAATCTGATTCCTAAGCAGGTTCTAAAGACATATTTAAAACATATTGGTTAGTTAATCAGATGTGACGTACAAAATGGATTGCAGGGCCTAATTCACACGAACATACTCTCATTCATACAACCATTCACCCCAATATACTGTTTTAATTTAATTGTAAGGTGTTTTAATGAAGTAGGGCACCACAGTGGGTAGCGTTCCCATCACACATCTCCAAGGTCCTTGATTTGTTCCTGAGTTTAGGCTACTTCAATCCTGAGCTTGGGTCTGTGCAGAGTTTCATGTTTTTCCTCAATTTGCATGGGGATCTTATGGGTTCTCAGGTTTCTCAACCTCCTAGTAAGTGAAATAGCTATGGTAAATTGCCCATAAGTGTGAACGAGTGTGTGAATGTGTGTGCCCTGTGATAGAATGGCGTCCCTCCCACCTCATGCCCAGTGTTTCCATCTAGGATCCTGTCTAGGATACGTGTCTCAATTATTTTATTAATCTAAGTAACTTAGCCCTGTCTAATGCCATATAAAAATACTTTCTGCATGAGTCCTTTATGCTTATATATGTGCATCTGGATGGACAATGAGAAGAAACTAAAGAACCCATACATGTGGAGAACATGAGAAACTCCAAAGTTCAGAATTAAACAAAGAACCCTGTATGTCTAAGGTGACAATGCTATCCACTACAGCACCATGCTGCCCTAACACCAACACTTTTTTTCTTTGAAACTGTAATGAGTGTCACCAGGCTTATAGACAAAAACATTATCTTCTAGAGTTAGTCTAGAAAAGTCATATAGAGTATATATTTGATGTTGAAACCGTTTTACACAACAAAACTAAAAGTCCAATTGTTATATAGGACAATAAAAGACAGTAAAAACAAAAATACCATCATAGTTTGCTATACTTCAATAACCCATTCTGTTTACGTATGCACGCATGGCCTATCCTTATATTCTCTTGAAATTGACTTTTTGTGACCCTCTTCATGCAAAATAATAAACACCAGGTCCTCACCTATGAGAGAAAGCACAGTTGGTGTGAGAGGAGTTTAGCAAGGCATTTAGTATCTGTTTTCACTCTCAGTTTAACACAGGCATTTGTACCACAGCTGGGTGCTCAGCTGACAGACATCGGAAGCACGGTTAATTCATCATTACATGAGATATAATGGTCCGTCCTGACATTTCCTCTTCTCAGACATCATCCAAGGACCTCAGGCTAGCGTGTTTTGACACTCCAGCACATATCAGATAATCACCCAACGATAACCCTATGTGAGGAAACCTTATCTTATGAAATACTATACGGCCCCGGTGGCAGATTATATGCTGGTAAAAGTTGCTGTAATTTCTGCAGCAATATACCATGGTCTCAACAGCATGATGCTGCAGGAATGTGATAAGTGTAAAATCGATAGCAGATTAATGGTCACAATGTTGCAATTACACAGAGAGTAAATGCATTATGAGCAAGTGTAACGTAGTGGAAATTCTCGCTAATACCTTTTCACAGTTCAAAGCTGGGAGTCACCTTGAGAGTACAGTACTGTAGATCGTGTGCATGTGTAACTCTGATACGTTCTAATCTGCTGTAATAATTGGGGCATTTTTACTATCAGCAGATCAGATTTTGAGTTACATGGTTTCCTCAGAAAAGCATTTTGTTTATCGGTTATATAATAAAAGCCACCATAATATCACTGAAATCATATTAGGCAGGTATATATCAAAATTACTTTTCCATTTAGTCTTTGACATGCTGACATGGTTGCCAACTCCTTTTTAAACACATGATGATTTTGTGGAGGTTCCGTAATAAACATTTGTGATTCAGTGGATAATAATGTCACACCAAAAAATACTGTCACAAATTCCCCCTCTCAGGGTGGGTTTTGCTTTGAATTTGAGTCTTGTCTCTGCCCCTGTCCTGTCATTGGTGTGTTTCCCATTTGTGTCCAGGTTTTCTGTGATTAGTCCTTGATTACATTTACGGCATTTGGCAGTCACCCTTATCCAGACTGACTTAAATTGATCTCATTTATACAACTGAGCAGTTAAGGGTTAAGGGCCTTACTGAAGGACCCAGCAGTGACAGCTTGGTGGCGCCGGGATTTTCAATCAGTAGTCCAACATCTTAATCACTGAGCCTGTTGTATAGCCTGTCGTATCTGACCCATATCTGTTTTCTTGTTGGCTAGTATGTTGACTTTAGTGTTGAAGTCAAGATCATCTCAGCTGTGACCTTGAAAAGACAAAACTCAGACTTTAACAGGTTACAACTAAGACTCGACTAAGAGTCTAAGACAAAGGTTACAAAACAAGCACACTTCCCATTTTGGTGCACAGTTTCGAGGTGATAAGGGGGAAAAAAATACATGTGAGTTTGAAGAAAGAATGAACTTGGACAAATTCAGGAACTACAGATCCTGCTTGTTTCTTGAGAAGATCTCATATTGTATTAACAGCATGACTTGGTTAAATGGCTTGCTGAAGAGACAGACCATTTAAAATACCTAATTTAAAATGTAAAACCCACACAGCAAGGCAACAAAGGGAAATTAGCATGAATTTGGCCTAGCAAATGTTTACCCCACCCAAGTACTGAAGGAGACTAGTGTTCAGTTTTTGGCTTCCAGATCCAATGTCCTTCCCATGTGGAGACAATTACCAGCGCGCTTCAAAAAGCCGGCTTTGGATGGGATTAGCTCCAGTTCTGGGAAGGCAATGAAAGAAAAAGACTTCCCTCAAGCTCAGCTTTACCCCCGGGTGTGCAGTCGCTAAAATGTGTGAAAGCATGAGAAGGACGGAGAGCTGATGACACTAAAGCTCCCTGGCATCTAAATGCCTTTGGCTCTCACTGGACCCTTTTGGGTTCCACAGCAGCCTGAAAAAAAAGAAAAAGAAATGATCTTCAGATCTGGCTGTGCTGCACAGATGTCCTCCACCGTGTTGAAGCTGCTACCAGGTCTCACTAACGAGTCTAACGAGGGATATCTTCGAGTGAGACAGGCTCCTTGGTGTTTGCTCAACAAATTTAGCAGGGATTTGGGCCTTTTTAAAGAGGTGTTAAATGTGTTAAAGGACAGGGACATTTTTATTTCAGGTCTAGGTGAGGAATATAAAAACATGCAGTACATCATGGTTACAGATTTAAAGGTAAAGGGTACACCTGGAACACACACACACACACACACACACATATATAT
>JAFFST010053560.1:82878-89662 GCA_022414735.1 Noturus placidus
ATTAGATTAAATGGATTAGTTATCCATGGTTTCATCTGGCAATACATGTAAAACATTTTGCTCTATGTATTGTTTTGATTTATGTCTTCGCTGATTTCAGCCCAACAACATGCTTTGAGCTAATTTTGATGACACAAATATCTTGCATTCTTAGGAGCTGTCTGAAGATACCAACTGCCCTCATAAACACAATTAAATGTTCTCACAATGACTTACACATTTATGTCATAGCTATGTCCAATGTTAGCCTATAATATATGCATTGCATTTCTCTCAACAAGAAGTTGAAGTCTGCCCGCATGTGTTTGAGAGCTAAACATCATATGCTGATTAATGGTATTTTTACATATACGATGTTTACTTCGAATCTATTTGTAGATGGGAGAATAAAGCAGCTGCACTCTTGGTGTGGACCAAAATAACCTATCCAAGAAGGTCTGTGTGAAATGGTCTTGTTTCAGTTCCAAGTGACCTCTAGTGAGTGACTGCATTGAAAAAGTGAGTCGACGCTGAATCAGTCTGATTGCTGGAAGTGAAAAAAACATGTCATGGGTTTTGGATTGTGACATGGATATGCTGGAACTAGCACATGACTATGATTCCCATCAGCCACTGTTAAGCACATGATGACATGACTGGTTACCCCTGACTCACATTTTAGTTCATTAGCATGGGTATATAAGTGACGCTTTGTCTTTCCTTGCATGTTATGTTTTCATCAGTGTGCCATAAGGTCATAGTTTATGTTTTGTTATGGTCTTTATTAAACTAATATCTGCACTTGGACCCAACCTTCCTCTCATTTCGTGACAGAACGCAAAACCAGAAAATTTACATTTATTCATTTAGCAGATGCTTTTATCCAAAGCGACTTACAAATGAGACACACTCACACACCAATGGTAGCAGAGCTGCATGCAAGGTTCTAGCTTGCCATCCGGGGCAACTTAGGGTTCAGTGTCTTGCCCAAGGACACTTCGGCATGGGATCACCCGGGCCGGGATTCAAACCACCAACCCTACGATTAGTGGATTAGTGGACAACCCGCTCTACCGACTGAGCCACAGCCGCCCAATGGATTTTTTTCAGCATCCAGATGGCTCTTCTGTAGAGGAATTGACTGAGGTGGAAGCAAGAGGGGAGAGAACACTGGATTAGGGTCCCTCAGGAATGGCTCGACACTATGCGGCCATTCAGGAAGTATTTTGAGGAGGGGGCTTCCAACCTGGCTGGAGTCATCTCCCATCATCCCTACCCCACCTTGGTCTCTCTGAGGCTACCGCAAACTATGATTCCCATCAGCCACTACTATGCACATGATCACATCACAAGACTACACCTGAGTCATGTTTTGGCTAATTACTCATGTTTTGTACATTACTCTTTGCCTTCGTTGTCTATCCTTGTGCGTTGTGCTTTCATGTCTCATGTCTTTTCTCATGATTATGTTTCTTACCTTTGTGCCATGAGGTAATAGTTTGTTTTGTTTTGGTCTTTATTAAACTTAAAAACTGCACTTGCATCTGGCTTGCCTCCCATTTCAAGACAGGTTGAGGTATTTTTGTTGACCTGATTTTGTGGGACTGAACCACAAGGTGCAAACTGAGCCAAGGCTTGGGACATCTGAGAATAGTTTTGTGAATCAGTAATACATTCCAACGAACTGGCCAATGCCAATTATTGGGATTATATGTCAAATCTACAGAATATACATGAGTATTCATCTGCTTTGCCCTAAATTATGTATTCTTTAACAAGACATGGTCAAATGGTAAGCTAATGAGGAATTACATATCAGCAACACATTTAGTCTGTCATGGCCCTGAGTTTATTGCTCTATTTTACCCCCTAGTGGAATAACCGAGATTAGAGCTTAAACAAATCTTTCACTTCAGTTACAGTCCACAACATGATTTTGATTTAGTACATGCATTCTAAAATAATTTACATTTATTCATTTAGCAGATGCTTTCATTCAAAGCGACTTACAAATGAGACAATACAAGCAAAGCGATAGATCAAGCGGAGAACAATACAAGTAGTTGCTACCGTACAAGATCTGTTAATTGAGTTCCAGAAGAAGCAAAGTGCACAGAGTAGAGGTGTAAGTGCTAGAGTAATTATTATTATTTTATAGGTTGGTTAGGTGTTGATGGAAGAGATGGGTCTTTAGCTGTTTTTTGAAGATGGTGAGAGAATCTGCGGTCCGGATTGAGGTTGGAAGTTCATTCCACCACTGAAGAACCACCATGGGCGGCTGTGGCTCAGTTGGTAGAGCGGGTTGTCCACTAATCCACTAATTGTGGGGTTGGTGGTTCGAATCCCGGCCCGGGTGATCCCATGCCGAAGTGTCCTTGGGCAAGACACTGAACCCTAAGTTGCCCCCGATGGCAAGCTAGCACCTTGCATGCAGCTCTGCTACCATTGGTGTGTGTGTGCGCTCTCATTTGTAAGTCGCTTTGGATAAAAGCGTCTGATAAATGTAAATGTAAATGTAAGAACAGTTAGTTTGAAGGTTCTTGGAAGGGATCTTGAGCCACGCTGAGTCGGTACTACTAAGTGTCGGTCGTTGATTGATCGCAGATTGCGTGAGGGAACGTAAGCCTTCAGGAGAGAGTTGAGGTAGGAGGGTGCTGTTCCAGACAAGGTCTTGGTTGAATTTGATGAAGTTGAACTGTTCTAAAAAGCTAAGAACCTGTATTTACCCAATGAAGCCTTAACAACCCTTTTTTTTTTTTTTTTTTCTAAAAGTGTGCCCTTGAGAAGCAGGACATCTAAGCTTCACAAGCTGACAGATGTTGCAGAGACTAAAAAGGCCACTGTTTCCCACAATTCAGTGTTGTTTTAGCCAGCATGCTGAGTGTGTGGTGAAAAGGGGCCTGTGGTGTGAATCAACATACAGAGCAGACATGACATTCCAAATGCACCTCACTACTCTAACTATGTTTGTTCAGATGGAGCGATGTGCTTTCCCTCTTGCACTCTCTGACTGTTCTTTCTCTCAAAAGCAGCTGCAGTCATGTCACATCAAAATACAAAAACATCAGATGCAGATATGCTATACACCTACTTCAGTATGTTTTATTCAGCCATTAGCAGTTAAAAGAGTGAAAATAATCAAACAAACTAAAAACCTTCTAGTAACATTTTTGTCCAGATTCCAAAAGTAAATGTGTGTGTGTGTGTGTGTGTGTGTGTGTGTGTGTGTGTGTGTGTGTGTGTGTGTGTGCATGTATATAAGGGCGCACAGTGGCTTAGTGTTTACACGTTCGCCGCACACCTCCAGGGTCGGGGATTCGATTCCCAACATGGCCCTGTGTGTGTGGAGTTTGCATGTTTCCCCCGTGCTGTGGGGGTAACCGGGTAAGACATGCATGGTAGGCTAATTGGCGTGTCCAAAGTGTCCATAATGTATGAATGGGTGTGTGAGTGTGTATGTGATTGTGCCCTGTGATGGCCTGTCCAGGGTTGTATATATATAAATACACACAAACACAGACACATGTACACTACACAGATGTATATACTATGTACACAGCCAAAGGTATGTGGGAAGCTGACTATCACACCCATATGTGAGCCTTCCTCAAACTTTTAACATTAAGATTTTGTTTTACTTGAACTAAAGGGCTCCAAACCTGTACCAACAAGATAATGCACTTGTGCAAAAGGTGAGTTCCACAAAGACATGGTTGGCTAGGTTTGGTATGGAAGAACTTTAGTGGTCTACACACAGCCCTGTTGAGCACCCTTGGAATGAATTGGACATTGGACTGCACACCAGGTCTCCTTGCCTGACATTACATTTATTCATTTAGCAGACGCTTTTATCCAAAGCGACTTACAAATGAGAGCACACTCACACACCAATGGTAACAGAGCTGCATGCAAGGTGCTAGCTTGCCATCGGGGGCAACTTAGGGTTCAGTGTCTTGCCCAAGGACACTTTGGCATGGGATCACCCGGGCCAGGATTCGAACCGCCAACCCTACGATTAGTGGATTAGTGAACAACCCGCTCTACCGACTGAGCCACAGCCTGATCTCACTAATGCACCTGTGGCTGAGAGGAAAAATCCCCCATAGCCACACTCCAAAATATAATGGAAAGCCTTCCCATGGAGGTGAAGATAACAGTAAAGCGGGACTAAATCTATAATGGGATGTTCAACAACCAGTCAAGAAATTTGTATGAATAGTTCTTTCACCATGATCCTAAATTATCTTGTATTATTAGACATTTTTTCCATAAATTAAAGAATATTTATGACAGTGAATTAAATAAATATGCACTAGAATTTCCTCAAGTCTTCTCAAGTTTCCTTCCACTTCTCATGATGCATGGCGCCCTGTCATGGACTGGCATCCCATCCAGGGTGTATTCCTACAAGGGATAGGTTTTCAATTAACTGCAACCCTGACAATAAAGCAATCATTGATGTTACTGATGTTACTTATTCATGTGCATGAAGGATGCACAGGTGTATATGGTCGTTCTGCGATGAACTGGCATCCCATCCAGGATCAGCTAAGACTCTGACCAGGAAAACGGTTACAGAAAGTGAGTGAGTGATTTACAGAGATCTTGCTCCCTCTGCTGGTTTTGAGGAATGAGACCTTTTATAGAAGATTATTATTATTATTATTATTATTATTATTATTATTATTATTATTATTATTATTATTATTATAATAAACAACATGTAATATAGCAACGATTCAAGCTATAATTCATATAACACAAGACCAAATGGAGCCGGGAAGATATATTTAATGATACCATACACGCCACATAGAGGAGTACCATCAGCTGCGGCTTAAGGAAAATTACACGTTAGGGCAGAATAATCTCAAACTTGACACTGCTTCAAGTCCTCTCTTCTCCACCAATAGCTGGTGTGTTTCTGGAGCACTATCGTATCATCTCGATGAACACTACACACTGGTGGCGGTTGAGGAGATTCCTCCATACAATGTAAAGTGCTCTGAGTATCTAGAAAAGCGTTATATAAATCTAGGGAATTATTATTATTATTATTATTATTATTATTATTATTATTATTATTATAAACAACATGTAATATAGCAACGATTCAAGCTATAATTCATTGTGATGTTGACAACTTAGAGGCTATCAATGGAGCTCAATACCGTACTGAATGATGTGGTTATGGTAATACATTTTGTCAAAGCATGCCCATTTAACACTTGTTTCTTTGAACTTGATGTTCTACACACAAACGTCCAATGACTGACCGGGGCAAGGCCGTAGCTTGGGTGATGGAGCTAAGTCAGCCACTAAAACTGATTTTATTTCTCTGAGAAGGGGTCCTCATTGGCTGACTGCCTTAAAAGTTATGGAACATTATACCAGATTCTATGGAGGGTGAAAAGTCCATGAGTGGGATGGGAAGAGTGCTGTGAAAAAGTCCCCCCCCCCTACCATTTTGATTTCTTCTGTTTTTGTGCATATCTCATACTAAAATGTTTCAGATATTTCAACAAAATCTAAGATAAAACAAAGGCAACCTAAATAAACACGAAATTTGTAAACGGTAGTTATTTATTGAGTCAAAAAAGATTATCCAATAACAATTGTTCCTGTGTTAAAATCTATTTGCCCCCATAGTTACTAATTCCCCAAATATATGAAACTGCATTCATAATGCGATTCAGCGGGATGATAAAAATAATAATAATAATTCTTTATCTCTTGTATCATATTCAAAGAAAAGCAGGGGCAGTCAGATTCTGTTGGGTACCAGCACATAAAAGGATTTGTGGAAATAAAGCTGCTGATGAGTTAGCAATGAAGACTTTAAAAACAAATGAAGAGGATATTAAAGTACCACTAGGTAACGGGAAAATAAAATCTATTATTAAGAAAAAATAATAATAATAATAAAACAGGTAGAGATGAATAAAAATATATGTGGCAGAAACAGGAAGGAAGAGGTTATAATCACTAGATTAAAGCTTGGTCACACAAGTCTTCTTTGGCTTTAATAGGAATCCAGAGAAATGATTTATGCAAATATTGTAGAGAAAAAGAAACTACAGAGCATGTCATATTTGAGTGTAGAAGGTGTGTACAGGAGAGAAGGGAATTTATATCACATTTAAACAATTATGGACATAAAGATAAGGAGTTGGAGTATCTATTAGGAATAGAGGTTAATAAAGATAGGTTCGGATACAGGGTTTTAATACAATATGTGTATAGTGCCGGGTTGAGTGATGGAATTGAAATATATCATAGAACAGATTTGTGTTATAATGCGTCAGTCTGGATCCTGAGGGACTGGAGGAGCTGAACACGTAGTGCCAGCTGACACCTGGAATAAAAAATAAATAAATCTTGCATTAAAACATTCACAGGAAAGGAACACCAATCAATACTTAGCCTACATTACTGCCAAAATTAGACACTGTGCACATTTTATTAACTATTTTCTATGTGCAAATTCAGCAAAGTGACATGATAAATTTCTTGATGTAAGATAGTAACAAGGCATTATTTTATGATAAAGATTATTTGAATGCGGTAATTATTTGTATTCATTATAAAGGACGTACAAGTATTGTTAAACATTTTAAACATTTCATTTTAATGAACCACAGCTTTAAAAAAAACGTCTGTGGGACATCATATATACAGTGGTGTGAAAAAGTGTTTGCCCCCTTCCTCATTTCCTGTTCCTTTGCATGTTTGTCACACTTAAGTGTTTCGGAACATAAAACCAATTTAAACAATAGTCAAGGACAACACAAGTAAACCAAAATGC